>JAVTVY010038862.1:0-16274 GCA_036873755.1 Hanleya hanleyi
GCCCAGGTCCAGAAGCTCTCATGTCCTGCACCGAACTACTGCTCGGTAACCCGTGAGTGAATTAACCACGGTCGCATGCTGTAAAATGCGAGTCGCATAAGGATGGGTCTCCGTCATGGCTCTGCAACCATAGGAATGGGCTTGTGAGATCCAGAGGGACGTGTTAGACCATGTTACACATGCGCGTCTACACGTAGCTCTACGTGTGTAGTCCGTGATAAGTACTATTCTGATTGGTTAGTCCAAAAAGAGAGCAACAACAACAACAACAGCAAAGATTACAGGTCAATCCTTTTTATTAGCCTCTCCATCACAGCACATCCACGCTGGGGGAATCGCTATGGGTGTGTTTACAATTCACTTATGCTATTGTCCGTGTATTCAGAAGTTCACTGTGCTGATCTCAGACTGCTCTTGTTCAATCAGAAGCCGACCCTCAGAATAAGTATAGGTCATGTTGAAGGATGGAACACAAACTGTGGACGTCTTTCGGATTGATGGGGATCAACTGACTGTGGAGTCTGAAGACTCGACTGCAATGCTGGCATTCGTGGCTGGGTGCCTTATGTACCGACCGTTGATGTCGCCGTAAATTATCCTTACGATTAAAGGACTTCCTGCAGATCAAACACGTATACTCGCCAACAGCACCTTGAAAAGTAGACTCATGGATGGGGTCAAACATCACGGGTTCCTCAACCCTCAAGCGTGCATGTCCATGGATTACACGTTGGTGAGATCTCAACTGGCTGTGTAGTCTGAAGCGGTGTCCACAATCCCCACATTGATGCCTGGATGTCTCATGGAGACACCGTTCATGGCGGTGTAAATTATCCAGGCGATTGAATGTATCCCCACAGGTCTCGCAGGTATACTGGGCAGTAGCGTCGTGGATGCTAGACTCATGGCGTTGTAAGTCGTGCAAGCGTGTAAATGACTTGGAGCAAGTAGTACACGTGAACATCGTGTCGTAAGTGGTTGAACGAATGTCTGCTGAAAGTGTCAGACCGCTTCCCTTTTATAGCAAGCTAGCTGTTGATCTATTTTTAGAACACTCAGTTTAACTACTCCCAAGTCGAAGACCGAGAGCATATGCCCTCTGTGAGGTCACTTCCGCTTCCGTTCACGTGACCGGAACTGACCTTTGACCCCTGCGCGCAATTTACCACTGGGCACACGTACCTGGTGCACCCTGTACCCCTGGTGTACCCTATAGCCGTACGGGCTATAGGGTACATTCGTGAACATCCGGGCACTTTTACATCCGGGACTTTTACATCAGGGTACATCCGGGTTCTTGTACATCCCTGACTGTAGAACATCCGGGTACTCCTATGTTGGCCTATAAGAGCCGAAAGTTTTACGGCATTCATCATTTTCAGATCCACAGCCGATATGTTCTCTTGCACAACTTGCTCGAAGCGCTTTCAACGCCTGGACAGTTTGCGTTGTCACACACGTGAATGCCACGAAGTACCCATGCATACATGTGCGGATTGTGATATAGCCTTTAAGCATCCCAGTCAATTGAGTCGTCACCGAAATGTTATACACGGATCACGCTCGCCACTCTCGAGACCGGATATTTCAGTTTCTATCGGAATGCATCTGAGAATAGAAGAACCCATGGAGGTCGATTCGCCGCGGATTGAAGAGCCGATGGAGATTGATCTCAGTGTTGAATGAGAGAAGTAAGAGCTTCGAGCTTCAGTATCATGGATTGCCCGAAGACGTTTAGGTTACACTGAACGAAGATTGAACTTTCTGAAATGATGGCTTCTGATTGGTCGATAGGCCGATCACCTCCCCTCTAACTTCCGAAGAGTCACGGACGTCACCGAAAAGACACGCAGATGACCGAAGAGACACGGAGGTTGCCGAAAAGACACGACGGTCACTGGAAAAACGTATAAAAGTGGCAATTTTTTTTACGGCATTCATGATTTCCAGATCCACAGCCGATATGTTCTCTTGCACAACTTGCCAGAAGCTGTTTACTCGCCCAGAAGACTTGCGACGACACGAGTCCTCCATCCACACTGGTACACTATATTCTTGTATAACCTGCGCACGGTCATTTAATCGGGAAGATGCTTTACTGCGCCACGAACGCTCACTCCACGAGGGTGCGAAGGAACAATGTTATGAATGTGGTCAACTCTTCAAACGACCCAGTCAGTTAAGACAGCACCAACGTTTGATTCATGATCCATCACCACGGTATGAGCGACAACTTTCCACTAAAGAGACACCCATGAGGGTCAGACCTAGTGAAGATGAGCCCGGGGAGACGAATGCCACTGATGATGCGATCACGGAGAGCCCGCCTATACCCACAGTTCAGAAGAGCCTAGATATCCAGCCGGTCCCTAGCATTACTGTTCCCAGTCATACTCCTGACAACAACGAACATTTTCTGGAAGATGCAGTGGATGTTCCCAGCGATCTCTTACCCGAAGATCATCCAGTGAGTGAGATGTATCGACGCCATTGGTCCATGATCCGACACTGCTTCCACCGTCATCGCCCTATATTGGACTTGTACAATTTCCGACTGACCGACCTCGCCCGTCTACGCAGCTACGTGGAAGCCATCTTCAATGACCAACCTACGTCCTTCACATTAAATGTAGCATTTGGGTACATCTTATGCCATAAGATGACGCGTGAATTGTGCTATTTCTATTCCAGTGCCATCAACCCAGTGTACGACCATCCTTTCACAATCACCAATCGGGCGTCGCTAGAGACGATGCTGGCCCAACTGGACACTGTGGATCCCTTGGAATGGGCCTATGAACAGCGTCCCAACACCAAGTGGATAGTGGAGAGGGTCACCAATGTTACGTTCTTCGTGGTTAAACTGACCCACCACCCCCATCGGCTGAAAGTATTCACCCATGCACTGATAGATACTCAGAATGCGCAAACAACTATCTGAGGATATGTTCCTCAACGGTATCCTGGCCTGCCCGATGACGATTAGAACAAACGGTTCAGGACAGTGGAGAGGGTCACCAATGTTACGTTTTTCGTGACCAAGCTGACCGACCAACCATCGGTTGAACGCGTCACCCGTGCACTGATGAATACCATAACATGCCGTACATACTCTATATGTCTACATGCTGATCGTTGACTTGAGCTCAGTAAACACTTGTACCTAATGTGACGGTGCGTTAAATAATAAAACATGGTGTTTGATATTTCAATTTGTTTTGCTGTGAACATACTAAACATACCCAGGGCGGCTCCCCAGCCTGGGTATGATGTAACATTGGGGATAATAAACTGTATGAACATTGCTGAACTTGTTGTTATTCATGTGGTATAATACAGCACAGATTCGGTATAACTATCTGAGGATATGTTTCCTCAACGGTATCCTGGCCTGCCCGATGACGATTAGAACAAACTGTTCAGAGCGAACATGGCCGAAGATGGAACTTTCTGAAATGGCGACTTCTGATTGGACAAGAGTAGCCGAGAATACATCTAATGGACAGGAACGAATATGACAGATACAAATGGTGGCCTCTGATTGGACAAGAATCTTCTTGAATTGTAAATATACCCAACGCGGCTCCCCCAGCGTGGGTATGATGTAACATCGGGGAGAATAAACTATATGAAAAAACTTCTTGTTGTTGTTGTTCTCTCATGTGTCATCCTTGTTGTTGTTGTTGCTCTTGTTGTTCTCTCTCCGGTCTATATCATGGCGTTATGTTAGAGTGTTAAGGTGTAATGACGGGCGTTGACGGGCGTCACTGCATTTCGAAGAATTAGTGACAATTCCATGGAATATCAGAGCTTCTGAGCTATTTCACCAGGGCGTTGAAGCATTCAGAATGGCGTTGGTGGGCGTTGCTACAAGATGACACCTCACACGACGCATTCGCACCGCGGATTGTCCATGTCTACACCAAGTAACAACCTTCACTGCTAAAAAATGCCCACTTTCGCTACTACTCGTACTGATGACATCACCAATGACGTCACAGATGCTGTGGCTATCCATCAAATTGGGGTCTACACCCCGAGAGCTACAACATGACACCTCCCATGACGCATTCGGACCAAGGATGGTCCATCTCTACACCAAATACCATCCTTCACTGCCCCAAAATGCTCACTTTCGCTACTACTCCTACTGATGACGTCACCAATGACGTCACAGATGCTGTGGACAGCCCTCAAATCGAGGTCTGCACGCCGAAAACTACAAGATGACACCCCACACGACGCATTCGGACTGAGGATGAAGCATCCCTACCCCAAATACCTTCCTTCACTGCCCCAAAATGCACACTTTCGCTACTACTCGTACTGATGACGTCACCAATGACGTCACAGATGCTGTGAACAGCCCCAAATCGGGGTCTACACCCCGAGAGCTACAAAATGACACCTCCCAGGACGCATTCGGACCAAGGATGGTCCATCTCTACACCAAATACCTTCCTTTCACTGCCCCAAAATACCCACTTTACTTACTACTCGTACTGATGACGTCACCGATGACGTCACAGGTGACGTGAACAGCCCTCAAATCGGGGTCTACACCCCGAGAGCTACAAGATGACATCTTCCAGGACGCATTCGAACCGTGAATAGCCCATCTCGACCCCAAATACCTTCATGTACTGCCCCAAAAGGGCCACTTTACTTACTACAGCCAACTGCGCGTGCGCAGATTAACGCGACTTGCACTTAAAAACACACCATTCTGACTCTAACCCACACAAGCTTCACTTTGACACCTTCCACGACCCATTCGGACCATAGCGGTCCATCTCTACCCCAAACACACACCCACATACCCCCAAAAATGCCTGATTTCTCTACTACGGCCAGACTGCGCATGCGCATATTGACGCGACATGCATTTAAAAACACGCCATTCTGACTCTACCCCACACAAGCTTCACATTGATACCTCACACGACCCATTCGAACCGTGAATAGCCCATCTCTAACCCAAACACACACCCACATACCCCCAAAATGCCTACTTACTATAATACGGGCCAGGCTGCGCATGCGCAGACTATTGAACACGGACGAACCATTAGTGTAGTCAAGTGCTCCTCCACGAGAGCTTCAAAATAAGACCTCACTCGACCCCATTGGACCATTAGGGACTCACCTAGACTCCAACATGTCCACCCCGTATGGCCCTATACACCCATAGCCATGCAGTATAGGCCTATGGGCTTACCCAGGCCTCGGTGACTTTTTTCAAAAATTTCACCGATTCGCTCCGGGACACTTCCTATCGTGTTCTAAATGACGAGACGTGAAAAACAAATCCAAACAACCCTACCGCAAATGTATAGAAGTAGATTTCCCAGGGGGACAAACATTGATCCTATACCCTCAGTATGGGACTATATGGGTATATATGGGTCTCGGTGACTTTTTTCAAAAATTTCACCGATTCGCTCCGGGACACTTCCTATCATGTTCTAAATGACGAGACCCCACAACCCTACCGCAAATGTATAGAAGTACGTTTCCCAGGGGGACAAACATTGATCCTATACCCCCAGTATGGGACTATATGGGGCTATATCGTACTTTTTCAAAAATTTCACCGATTCGTGCCGGAACACTTCCTATCATGTTCTAAATGACGAGACGTGAAAAACAAATCCAAACAACCCTACCGCAAATGTATAGAAGTACGTTTCCCAGGGGGACAAACATTGATCAAAAATTTCACCGATTCGCCGCGGGACACTTCCTATCATGTTTGTCTTGACGAGACTAAGAAAACGAGACCCCATAACCTATACCGCAAATGTCGAGAAGTAGGTTTCCCAGGATGGTCCTATACCCCCCATACCCCATATAGGCATTTTCACGTAATTTAGAATAAAGTCCGTGTTCCGTATTTTTTTCAGGAAAATTTTTACATACACCCACCCTGGAACTAGGGGGAGATAACTCTATTGATAGGCAAGCTCCGTTAAGCCCGGCGACCGATATTAGCCCTTTTGGCTAGGGTTGATAGGCATTTCGGCGGATTTTTCGATAAAGTCCGAGTACCATTTATTTTTTTCAGGAAAAATTTTTCATGCACCCACCCAGCCATCAAATACCCCCTCACCTAGGCTTCACTTTGATACCTCATACAACTCCATTGGACCATTAGGGACTCCCCTAGCTCCAAAACGTCTATTTTCATACCCTTGGGCCACCGCGCATGCGCAGAATGCCAATATTTCAACCCCACACCCAGCCCATCAGATGCCCCCTCACCTAGGCTTCACTTGGATACCTCATACAACTCCATTGGACCATTAGGGACTCCCCTAGCTCCAAAACGTCTATTTTCATACCCTTGGGCCACCGCGCATGCGCAGAATGCCAATATTTCAACCCCACACCCAGCCCATCAGATGCCCCTTCACGAATGCTTCACTTGGATACCTCACTCGACCCCATCGGACCACTAGTGGCTCCCCTTGCTCCAAAACGTCTATTTTCATACCCTTGGGCACCGCGCATGCGCAGAATGCCGATATTTCAACCCCACACCCAGTCCATCAGATGCCCCTTCACGAATGCTTCACTTTGATACCTCACTCGACCCCATCGGACCATTGGTAACTCCCCTAGCTCCAAAACCGCTATTTGCATACCCTTGGGCCACCGCGCATGCACAGAATGCCGATATTTCAACCCCACACCCAGACCATCAAATGCCCCTTCACATAAGCTTCACTTTGATACCTCACTCGACCCAATCGGTCCACTAGCGGTCCCTACAGATTGCCGAACACTTCCACGAGTGACTGTCATAGTCCAGACACGAGTTGTCTCCCTTGGAGCTATATACAGACCTCGGTGACTTTTTTCAAAAATTTCACCGATTCGCTCCGCAACACTTCCCATAATGTTCTACATGACGAGACGAGTAAAATAAATCCGAACAACCATACCGCAAGTGTATAGAAGTAAGTTTCCCATTAGATTCAACATTGACCAGTGCACCAGTATGTGCCGAAGATTTATATATTGATATTTTTAACGTTGGAATATACGATAGGACTCGTGGAGTAGTGGATAACGTGTCTGCCTCTGGATAAAGAGGACCCGGGTTCGAGTCCCGGGTTCGTTGTATAGAGTTTCACTCTTTTTTTTTATTATTTATTTTTATTTATTTATTTATTTATTTATTTATTTATTTATTTATTTATTTATTTATTTATTTATTTATTTATTTATTTATTAATTTATTTATTGATTGATTAATTAAAATTAATTAATTAAAATTAATTAATTAATTTATTTATTTATTCTGTGAAAACATGCAAATGTTCGAATCAAGGGAGATAACCCGAAATTTGTCAAAAATCAAAAAAGTGCAAACAGAGTTACCTCCCCCGGCAAAATAAGGCCTGTAATCACGGCTATATACTACTCTCATGGCATCAGATTCTATAGCTCCTACTGTAGATATACCCGGACACTAATGGCAGCATATCTTATAGCTCCTACTGTAGATATACCCGGACACTCATTGTACCAGATTCTATAGCTCCTACTACAGATATACCCGGACACTCATGGCACCAGATTCTATATAGCTTCTACTGTAGATAAACCCGGACACTCATGGCACCATATTTCATAACTCCCACTGTAAATATACCCGGACACTCATGGCACCAGATTCTATAGCTCCTACTGTGGATATACACAGACACTCATGGCACCTGATTCTATAGCTTCTACTGTAGATATACCCGGACACTCATGGCACCAGATTGTATAGCTATTACTGTAGATATACCCCGACACTCATGGTACCAGATTGTATTGCTCTTACTATAGATATACCCGGACACACATGGCACCAGATTGTATTGCTCCTACTGTAGATATACCCGGACACTCATGGCACCGTATTTTATAGCTCCTATTGTAGATATGGCCGGACACTCATGGCACCAGGTTTTATAGCTCCTACTGCAGATCTACTCGGACACTCTGGGTACCAGATTCTATAGCTTCTTCTGTAGATATACCCAGACACTCATGGCACCATATTTTGTAGCTCCTACTTTATATATATCCGGATACTCATGGCACCATATTTTATAGCTTCTACTGTAGATATACCCGGAAACTCATGGCACCATATTCTATAGCTCCTACTGTAGATATACCCTGACACTCATGGCAACAGATTGTATAGCTACTATGTACATATACTCGGACATTCATGGCACCAGATTGTATAGCACCGAATGTAGTTATACCTGGGCACTCACCTCATCAGATTGTATAGCTTCAACTGTAGATATCCCCAGACACTCATGGCATCAGATTGTATAGCTTCTATTGTAGTATTATTCGGACACTCATGGCACCAGATTGTATACCTCCTACTGTAGATATACCCAGACACTCATGGCATCAGATTGTATAGCTCTTACTGTAGTTGGACTCGACCAACTTTCGGCACTAGAATCTGTGCTATACTAAGATAGTATAATCCAAATATAACGAAAATACTGTTATACGATCACTTTCTAAATGACCAAAAACACATTAACGTTCTCCAAAACTCAATTAGCTGTATACGGACAATATACAGACAGTATAAAGTACTACAATGGAGCTCTGTGATACTAGATTGATGTCCTATAACATCACACTGTTGCTCTATAAGCCTGCATTGTTCTTCTATAGAACTACATTGCCGTTCTGTGCAATGCACTGACGAAATATAAAGTCAGTTTAGGCTGTAAGAGAAAATATGTCTGCTGTGTAACAGTATATCAATATTCTGTATAGGACAACGACTCCGTGTATTGTATCGACGCACTGTATTAACGGCAAAGAGTAGTGGATAACGTGTCTGCCTCTGGATAAAGAGGACCCGGGTTCGAGTCCCGGGTTCGTTGTATAGAGTTTCACTCTTTTTTTTATTATTTATTTTTATTTATTTATTTATTTATTTATTTATTTATTTATTTATTTATTTATTTATTTATTTATTAATTAAAATTAATTAATTTATTTATTTATTTATTCTGTGAAAACATGCAAATGTTCGAATCAAGGGAGATAACCCGAAATTTGTCAAAAATCAAAAAAGTGCAAACAGAGTTACCTCCCCCGGCAAAATAAGGCCTGTAATCACGGCTATATACTACTCTCATGGCATCAGATTCTATAGCACCTACTGTAGATATACCCGGACACTAATGGCAGCATATCTTATAGCTCCTACTGTAGATATACCCGGACACTCATTGTACCAGATTCTATAGCTCCTACTACAGATATACCCGGACACTCATGGCACCAGATTCTATATAGCTTCTACTGTAGATAAACCCGGACACTCATGGCACCATATTTCATAACTCCCACTGTAAATATACCCGGACACTCATGGCATCAGATTCTATAGCTCCTACTGTGGATATACACAGACACTCATGGCACCTGATTCTATAGCTTCTACTGTAGATATACCCGGACAATCATGGCACCAGATTGTATAGCTATTACTGTAGATATACCCGGACACTCATGGTACCAGATTGTATTGCTCTTACTATAGATATACCCGGACACACATGGCACCAGATTGTATTGCTCCTACTGTAGATATACCCGGACACTCATGGCACCGTATTTTATAGCTCCTACTGTAGATATGCCCGGACACTCATGGCACCAGGTTTTATAGCTCCTACTGCAGATCTACTCGGACACTCTGGGTACCAGATTCTATAGCTTCATCTGTAGATATCCCCAGACACTCATGGCATCAGATTGTATAGCTTCTATTGTAGTATTATTCGGACACTCATGGCACCAGATTGTATACCTCCTACTGTAGATATACCCAGACACTCATGGCATCAGATTGTATAGCTCTTACTGTAGTTGGACTCGACCAACTTTCGGCACTAGAATCTGTGCTATACTAAGATAGTATAATCCAAATATAACGAAAAATACTGTTATACGATCACTTTCTAAATGACCAAAAACACATTAACGTTCTCCAAAACTCAATTAGCTGTATACGGACAATATACAGACAGTATAAAGTACTACAATGGAGCTCTGTGATACTAGATTGATGTCCTATAACATCACACTGTTGCTCTATAAGCCTGCATTGTTCTTCTATAGAACTACATTGCCGTTCTGTGCAATGCACTGACGAAATATAAAGTCAGTTTAGGTTGTAAGAGAAAATATGTCTGCTGTGTAACAGTATATCAATATTCTGTATAGGACAACGACTCCGTGTATTGTATCGACGCACTGTATTAACGGCATAAACAATCTATAACATTACATTTTCACTCTGTAGCACTACACTGGTGCAGGGTAACACCGCATTGACGCTATATAAAAAGTCAATGCGAAAATGTGCCGGTACCGTACGGCCTGTGTTGCTATATATGTAATATGTGTACAGCTACCATTGCCAGAAGTACTGTCGTCGCTAGAAGTGACGTGATCAGCGGAAGTGACGTCATTGGCAGAAAGTAACGTCATCGACGGAATTGACGTCATGGCGCATGGTGGTCTGTATAAGTCGTAGGCGAAAAGATGCATCAGCGTCTAGGTAGCGTAACCGTGCGCCTTGACGTCACCTCCGCTGATAACGTTAGTTCCGGTGATGACGTTACTTTATGCCCATGACGCCACTTCCGTTGATGACGGCATTTCCGGCGATGTCATCGCTTCCGGAGATGATGTCAATCTAGGATGCACTCCAGGGATTCTTCCATTGGGCAAGGAATAGACCATGGGTCCGCTTTTCGTCCACCAATATATTACTTTAAAATATTATATTATAATAACATATTATTTCAAGACACAGCACTGATATGTTATAGAAAACTGAATCTCGAACATTCCCGTCCAAGCTTGCTTCTTTTTCTAGAAAACCAATAAAAGTCGAAAAATGGTCGAATTCGGCTTAATTGGAAAAATCTGTAATTACGATTTCAAGTAAATTTTAAATATTCCATGTTCTCAGGTCCGATGCCAACTGGAAAAGGCGAAAAAAAGTATGGGTCAACCTACTCGTTTCTTGTCAGATTTTCTCTCCGTAAATGTGTCCTGATTTTTAGGCACAGCCAAGGGGCATAACTGAGGTAGGACAAAATTTACTCCATGACCCCGGTCACCGTATAGACGAATCCAGCCATCGATCCGTATATGCTGGTTTGCAATGTTGATAATGCTGAAAAAGATGGTATTATAGATATAAGCTATGGACGGTCTATCTTATTGTGACATGACCGGGGCCATTACTACGAAACCGTGGAGGGACACCTGAGAAGGGGCAGGATGTTTTCTGCGAAATTAATTATTTCCAATAATCGTAATCTGGGAGTGTTTGCGAGTATGGTGGTATACAAGACTTGCAAGTTATGCAAATTATTGTCGGAAATTCGATCGATAACTTTCCCCCTACCCCATCTTCGTTTTGCTCACTTTTGCCAACTCTAACAGGATTTTCAAGAACAAAACTCAAAATTAACCCCTTGTTTTCTTAAAATGGACATCCATTCGGCAATATGAAGCCCATGGTTGCTTTCGGCGTTCACATGATGCCAGAAAAACGGGGAGAATGCAAATAAGAGATGTAACGAAGTCAAATTAATAGTAATTTTGCACTAAATTTTCTCCTGGAAACATGGGAAATGCTTCAGAAAATTTAGAAATAATTCCTAAAACCTCAATAATATAGACCTCTTCCATCTATTTTGGAATGTAAATAGCTTCTGTTGTAAAGAAAATAGATCTGGCAATTTGATATCATTGTGATATGACCTGGATGTGCCATAATATCTACCGAAATCTCATTCCATGGGGAAATAATTCCTGTATGGAACAGAGTATGCAATACGATCAATATTATACCAATGGACACACTGTGGATTCTTTTAATCGAACTTCTTGTCTTCTTTCCAGCTGACTGAAAATAGCGCTTCAGATGCAACTAGGCAGTCAAAATTAAACAATCTGGCGTAATGACAAATCTCCGCTCCGTGATGGAGTCTACGTTGAGATAATGTATAGACTGCACTATTATGCCTTTAAGGGTGTACTCCAGGGATTCTTCCATTGGGCAAGGAATAGACCATGCGTCCGCTTTTCGGCCACCAATTGTCGTAAAATCTTCAACCCAAATCACTTATATGTATATATTTTCTGAAAGAGCATGATTAAATATTATTTTAAGACACAGCACTGATATGTTATAGAAAACTAAATCTCGCACATTTCCATCCAAGCTTGCTTCATTTTTCCTGGAGAACCACTTAAAAGTCGAAAAATGGTCAAATTCGGCTTAATTCCAAGAAAAATCTGTAATTGCGATTTCAAGTACATTTTTTCTCATGTTTCCAGGTCCGGTGCCAACTTGAAAAGGCGAAAAAGGTGGGGGTCAACCTACCCGTTTCTTGTCAGATTTTCTCCCCGTAAATGTATTCTGATTTTTAGGCGCAGCCAAGGGGCATAAATGAGGCAGGACAAAATTTACTCCATGACCCCGATACGCATAGATGAACCCAGGCATCGATCCGTATATGCTGGTTTGCAATGTTGATAATGCTGCAAAAGATGGTATTATAGATATAAGCTACTAAGAGAGCAATGATGCAGCAGAACATGGACGGTCTATCGTATTATGAAATTAGACCGGGGTCTATAGAACATCAGTCAAAGGACATCAATCTGGTTTCACAGAGCGCAATTCTAGTATTTTTCTCGTCTAACAAAGCCGTACCATGGCAGAATATGAGTTTAGCACAGCATCACCTGCCAGTTACTGGACACTTTTTGCAGATATATGTTTACTGGTTCGCTAGGGATAGACATAGGAACACACACATGAAAATCAAGTACTCTTTGATCCATAATTGGTGATAAATGGGATTTTATATAATTCGATAATAGAATCTTCAGGCCATCCGAAATATTGGTGGGGTCCAAGCTGTTCATGATCAGATTTCCTGACAGTTATTGGACACTTCGTTTTTCGCAAAGGAAATCTTTAGCGAAAGTCCATATACTCAAAATATTTGTCTTACTGTGTTGAGAAGGCAAACATAAAATAAAAGAATCTGCATAATCATCAAATTATGTTGGTTACAAAACCATTGACATTGATGAAGTACCCCCTACTTGCAAAGAGATTCTTTGATATTAGGGACCATCCATTATTCCTAATATCGAATTGAAGTGATATCTGTAAGCAGAAATCCAGGATAGAGACCGAATGCTTATTCTCTTAGTTTTTATGTTTTTAAAATTATAGAGGCAGTTTTCATGCAAAATTGAGTGGTAATTTGATGTTAAAGCTGAAGTACAACATATAAGCTTGTACAATTACTCCCGAAGTGTCATTTTGTACCTCATCGGTTTGACAAAAGCGAGCTTCACTTTCGCGCCAGACACAGTGGGGGTTAGATGGTGAATCATCATAGTTGTGCCATCAATTTCTACCGAGTTCTATGAAATTAGCGTTGATCTGCAATAAAATGAAAGGGTTTTCGTAACCCCCCATTTTATGGAAGACCCTTATACTTACCTTGTGCATAATATTTAATATCATGCAATACTGTTGGGTAGATTCTAAACCTCTTATACCAAATGCCAGAAAAAACGGACACCCCCCTCCAGGGCCTCCATCAACTCCGGCGACCTTGACCGCTTAAGTTTCCGCCAAAAACTCAACTCCTCAGTTTGATTCTATAATAATTATAGCATGTAAAAAACAAGAACATTTATGTACCTCCCCCAGTCTTTGATTAACAGTGTGGGTGGGAGGCGGGATCGCAAGGTAAGTATAAGGGTCTTTCATAAAATGGGGGGCTACAAAAACCCTTTCATTTTATATCAAGACACCTTATACTTACCTTGTGCATAATATTTAATATTATGCAATACTGTTGGGTAACCCTAGAATTTGTGGGAACCCTGGCGGGTAGGCTAACCAAAGACAAAAGGTAGATACCTGTATCAATTTGAGAGCGAAAAGGCCGTCATTGATATGTAACCCAGGCCTCTCTGTTACCTGATAAATCGAGGGGGGCACCACCCTGGTGAAAGTCCGAGCTTTCCTTTTGGTACACCTGCTAGGGAAAAACCCTAATAATACGAACCCAATGACAAAGGGTAAACATTATTCGTGATGATTTGATATACTCACTTAATGCTTTCTTGACTCCGGCCGAGGCTTGTTCCCCGAGGGTGCATAGGCATCGGGCGGGTCCCTTTGGACATGAGTGCTCGAAACGCGCTTTCTAACGGAAGGTACCGGAATAGTATGCGCGGCATTGCTCAGCCTTTTAGTGAGAGTAGCCATTTCAATGCTAGCTGTCGACGTAGAAGGATCCAGGAGATAATACTTGATGAAAGTAGCCTCAGATCTCCACTGAACAACGTTCATGATGTCACTAAGTGAAGCTCACTTAAATAACGCTTCCGCTTAAGTGGCTACCGCTCTGGTCTCATGGGCTTTGGCGAAAACAAACTCTTTAGTCTGGACAGCTGCATAGATCATCTGAATGGTTTCAACAATCCATCGAGCGATGGTGTCTTTGGAAGCCGGTTTGTGGTTATTGATCTGATGGGTAATCCACAAATGATTGTCAGAAGTTCGAAGATGTTTGGTAGCTTCGATATAATACTTCACAGCACGCACCGGACATAAGAATTGATCGTCAGGAGAGAACTTACCTAGGTCAGCTAAAACCAAGGGTTTTGCGCCATGTTTGATAGTCTCTGTTTTCGACACAAAGTCAACCAGCGGCTGAAGTAGCAGACCTTCGCCCGTAAAATGTAGGCGATCTTTCTCAGCGGAGAGAGCATGGATCTCAGATCTCCGTCGAGCGGACGCCACAGCGACGAGAAATACGGTCTTAAGTGTCAAGATCTTAAGGCTGGCCTGACCCATGGGCTCGAAAGGTGGTCTCGTAAGTGCATTTAGGACCAATTCGAGATTCCATGCAGGAGGCATTTTCTTCACCCGAGGTCGTAGGTGGAACATGCCTTTGATCAGGTCGTCTAATGGGTTGCTCTGTGTAACCCTAGACCCGTCTCGAAAACCAGGGTGGATTGTCGCTATGGCAGACCGATAACCAGCTATTGTTACTGGTTGTAGTCCCTTTTCTTCGTATAAAAATACGAAGAAGTCTGCTACTTCTCCCGGAGTTGTTTGAGAGGGATTCTTATAGTTTCTCTCGCACCACTCCGAGAACAGACTGAGTTTAGAGTTATAAACCCGTCTGGTGGAGGGCCTTCTACATTGTGCCATGAGATTGGCAGCTTGTTGAGAAAAGCCCTCCTGACGTCGAGATTCGATGACAGATTCCAAGCAGTCAGTTTGAACATTGCTGGATTGTCGTGGACTCGACGCCCCCGGCATTGTGTGAGGAGATCTGGACGATCCGGCAGAATGCGTGGGTAGTCTACGACAAGATTGAGGAGACTTGTGAACCACGATCGTGTCGGCCAGAAAGGAGCGATTAGAATGACTCTGCAATTCTCGCTCTCGATTTTTTTGAGAACCATCGGAATTAGTATGGTCGGAGGATACGCGTAAGCGTACATTCCTGACCATGGGACCGCTAGTGCATCCACGGCGTGCGCCGATGGATCCGGAAACGAGCTCACATATATTGGGAGCTTTTTGTTGTCCTTCGTGGCAAAAAGATCTACATGAGGAGTCGACCACTGAAAGAAGACTTGTCTGAGTACCAAGTCGTTCAGCTGCCATTCAGTCGGACGGACTCTCTGTTGACGAGACAGAGAGTCCGCAAGCACGTTCCGTATCCCCGGAATATGCGCTGCTCGTGGGGTCACTTGATGCTTGATGCACCACTGGAATAGCTTCCAGGTCATGAAACATAGCTGGGGGGATCTGGTCCCTCCCTGCTTGTTTATGTATGCGACCACTGTTGAGCTGTCCGACCTTACCAGAACAACTTTCTCCCGCAAGAGCGGGAGAAACCGTTTCAACACTAGGCTGACTGCTCTCATCTCCAAGAGATTGATATGCCAAGTCTTTTCCTGCGCGGTCCACATTCCTTGTGCCAGGTTCTCGTCCAGATGTGCTCCCCAGCCGTCCATGGAGGCGTCCGTAAATAGGACTAGACTCGATTCCGGCGGATATAAATAGGACTAGACTCGATTCCGGCGGATGCAACGGGGCCCCCATGATGAGGTTGTCCCGGTTCCGCCACCAGCCGAGGGCTGATAATAGATTCGAGTCTATCGGG
>JAVTVY010038863.1:0-17288 GCA_036873755.1 Hanleya hanleyi
AGCTATAGTGACTTGAAGGTGGTAGGGGGATATTCCGGTCCTTGTGCCATCATAGAACCATTACAGGCACCATTACCAGGAAATATCATGATAGCTCGGACACTAGTTGACACTTCCACAGGATCATACTATGTAAAGGTGATCAACCTCGGGAAAGAGGACATATGGTTGAAACCCAGAACGAGAGTCGGGGTCGTTACGCCAGCTGAGCTTCAAGGCAATCAGGTTGTTCTCAGTGTAACAGAAAACGAAATCATCGTCAGCAAACAAACAACTTCTCTAGTGCAGGAACCACAAGACTGGCAGTCGGGGAAGCAAGCAGAGTCCATTCCAGGTTTAGACCTATCTGGATTCAAGGGAACAGACGATGAGAAGATGGAAGTCAACAAATTATTTAGGAGGTTTCGTCCCATCTTTGCTGAAGATTCAGATGACCTCGGACACACAGACATAGTTCAACACAGCATTCCAACGGTGGATGATGCTCCCATACGACAGCCATATCGCCGTATACCACCACATCACCTTCAAGAAGTGAAGGATCAGATTGACCAAATGCTCAAAAAGGGTGTGATTCGACCAAGTGCCAGTGAGTATGCCAGTCCAATCGTCTTAGTGAAGAAGAAGTCCGGAGCTTTAAGGATATGTGTTGATTATAGACTCCTTAATGCAAAAACGCGAAAGGATGGCTACCCTCTACCTCGCATAGAAGAGTCGATGGACGCTCTGGTTGGATCCAAGGTCTTCTCAACCATGGACCTAAAATCTGCATACCATCAAGTCGAAGTCAAGGAGGGAGACAAGAGAAAAACTGCTTTCACGTCCCCGCTCGGGCTTTTCGAGTTTAATCGCATGCCGTTCGGCCTCTGCTCTGCCCCGGCAACGTACCAACGGTTAATGCAGCAAGTGTTCCGGGACTAGGTGTTTCAAATAATGCTGGTGTACCTAGATGACATTGTGTGCTACTCCAAGACAATGAGGGATCACATAAAAAGATTAGAGGTGATTTTTCAGAAGCTGTTTGACCTTGGGTTAAAACTAGAACTCTCCAAATGCAAGTTCTTCTGTGAGAAGGTCAAATACTTGGGACACTGTATCTCCGCGGAAGGTGTAGCTACGGATCCTGACAAGATCACATCGGTGAAGAACTGGCCTGTCCCAACCACCTTGAAGCAGCTTAGGCCATTCATTGGCTTCGCGAGTTACTACAGGAGATTTGTGCCCGGGTTTGCTCAGATAGCAACACCCCTGCATAATTTGGTCTCACAGTGTTTGAGTGAATCAGGACAGAAAAGGAAATCAGTGTTGTTGGGGGCCCGCTGGGATGACAAGTGTCAGTGTGCATTCAACGACCTGAGAAGAGATTTGACAACGGCACCAGTGCTGGGGTATGCGGACTACACCATCCCATTTATTCTAGAAACTGATGCCTCCAACAATGGCCTGGGAGCTGTCCTCTCCCAGAAACAGGACGGAAAGTTACGTGTTATCGCATATGCTAGCAGGGGACTTCGTGGAGCTGAGCGAAACATGTCCAACTACAGTAGCAAGAAGTTGGAGCTTCTGGCATTGAAATGGGCGATTACCGATAAGTTTCGGGATTATCTGCTCGGGGCCAAATTTACAGTGTACACGGACAATAACCCGTTAACCTACCTCTTGACCAAAAGCAAGCTTCCGGCGGTGGAACAGAGGTGGGCATCATCATTAGCATCGTTTGACTTCGCCATAAAATACCGACCTGGGAAACACAACCTGAATGCAGATGCTCTCTCACGTCGCAGCGATTTCATTGCAGAGGCAGAGGAAATTCATTACATCATGGCAGGTCTGACCGATACCACAGTTGTCCCACCAGGCCTCAGGGAACAGTTCCAACAGGACAGGCTAACCCAGGAACGTGTCATAATCAGTTCTAATGAGGGCTCACTGGCACACTGTGCCCCGCTGACAGCATTGCCCAACCTGACTCTTGCGAGCTTGGCAGACCTACAAGTCAAGGATGAAGTCATCTCCAAGGTGCTAGAATATTGGAGGACTGGAAAGAAGCCTGACCAGCAGGAAAGGCAGGCCTTGTCAGTAGAAGTCTGGCTGCGGCAATGGGATCGTCTCGTGGAACAGGATGGTGTACTGTATAGGAAATTACATGATCCGGTGCAAGGTAGAACGCAACAGCTGGTCTTGCCACACTGCCTGAGGGAGCGGGTACCACAGGGACTACATGATAATCATGGCCATCAAGGAATAGAGCGGACCGAAGCATTGATTCGAGCCAGATACTACTGGGTGAAACTTCACGACACTGTTTGTGACTGGCTGAGTAAATGTGAGAGGTGCACCCTCGCAAAGATGCCTGCAAAGTCCATTAGGACACCTATGGGAACTCTGCGTGCTACAAGACCATTGGAAGTCTTAGCCATTGACTTCACAGTACTGGAACCATCTGCTACGGGTCTGGAAAACGTGCTTGTCATGACCGATGTCTTCACAAAATATACAGTGGCGGTAGCAACACGGAATCAGAAGGCACCAACAGTGGCACAGATTTTAGTTCAAGAGT
Organism: Hanleya hanleyi; assembly: GCA_036873755.1. NCBI lineage: Eukaryota > Metazoa > Mollusca > Polyplacophora > Lepidopleurida > Hanleyidae > Hanleya > Hanleya hanleyi. The sequence goes on from JAVTVY010038863.1 coordinate 2,561, forward strand.
GGTTCATGCATTATGGTGTACCCCTGAGGATTCACAGTGACCAGGGTAGGAATTTCGAATCACAGTTGATCGCCAGCTTATGTACATATTACGGCATAACCAAGTCCCGAACAACACCATACCACCCGCAAGGTAATGGACAATGTGAGCGCTATAACCGTACCTTACATGATCTCTTGAGAACTCTGCCCCTCAAAAAGAAGCGACGGTGGCATGAACATCTGAAAGAGGTTGCCTTCGCATACAATGTGACTCCTCATGGATCCACCGGTTTAGCTCGCTTCTACATGATGTTTGGCAGAGACAGCAGGCTACCAGTAGAGTTCCTTACGGGTTTGCGAGATCCCGAGGCATCCGGCTCTGGAGACTGGGCAGAAGAGCACCAGAAGAGGCTACAAGATGCATACCTCCTGGCCAGTAAGAACTTGCAGCATGGAGCAGAGCTGTGGAAAAAAGGATATAATCGAAAGGCTCAGGGAGCTCCCATCAACACTGGTACCAGGGTGTATGTACGCCAGCGGGGATTGAAGGGACGCAACAAGATCCAGGACCAATGGAACAGCAGGGTGTACAAGGTGGTACGACGCCTGGATGGACTTGACGTATATGTTGTGGAGCCAGCCGATGGATTCGGAGACACAAAGACAGTCAATCGGACTGAACTACGGGTGTGCACACAACCACCTCCTCCTCCTAAGATTCCATTAGAGTCGCCGAAGTCTGCTGAATCTCCACCATCAGCATCTGAATCTTCCGATAGCGAAGATGATTACTACATCCCCTGGGATTCACCAGAACCTGGCAGCTTCGCAGCATCCCCACAAGGGTTAGGACCAAACCTTGTATCCCGAGGACATGGAAGTACTGTGAATGAACAGCCACGGACCACGCCAGTGGCCCCCAGACTTCGCAGGACTCAAAGATCGACGGCTGGGAGACACAGCAACCCCAACCACGTCCCCAGATCATCTGTACGAGAGTGTGCTGTCTTACTGGATAGTTTGAATCGGAGGGTGGTTGACCTCCAGGAGGCCATCAGTAAAACGGATAGCTAATTTGACTGAGTTTGTTCAACTGAGGACAGTGTGAACAAAAGTGGGGGTGGGTGTGACCGGTCATTGTTTGATGGTCACTTTCCCCATTCCAAAAACTAGGGTTTAAGTATTGCTGGCACTGCTGTTCTGTTAATACAGCTTACACTGTATGTTTGTTATTTTTAGAGTAGGTCACTGTGTGTCCCAGATAGTTATTTTAGTCAGCTTTAGCCTAGAAAATGGGTCAGTTCAGGAATGCAGGACTGTATCTGGGATGTATGTTAATGTCCTGTAACGTGAGAGGCCAAGTCTTTCTTCTGTACAACGTGGCTACCACAGCATCTTTTCATCAAACACTGTTTTGGCTCTAAAGACCAGAATTAATACATTGCCAGTCTGAGATAACACAAACCATGTGGAGATACATGAAGAGAAACATACCAATGTACATGGTATAGCGAGTTGATTCCCAGTCAGCCTGGTTTCCAGGGATTGGGCCAGGATAAGAGATGGGTGAGCCACCAGGTCCATTGTTTGGGATTTGTACATGCATGTACATGTAGACCGGTGGAATTGCCGAAGAGTTGCAAGATTGCAACCATCATCATCTAACTCGGTCATGGTTGGTCACCTATTAGCATAATCATTGTCACATGTAGTAGATTGTAGATATTAGTCAATGTCATATTATATAACGTACGTCACTGCAGTTATCATTTATATAACTCCTCAACCTGCAGTAGACATGCTCATTTAGACCTAGTCATTATTTTTCTACATTAAATACTCAAGTCCTTCATACAATCACTGGTTTTCTGCCTTATCTGTTTAACGAGCCCATGGTTAAGTATTACTATTAGTGAACTAGGGCCACATATAGTCAAAAATAGTTCCCTGTTCATGAATTTGAAAGTACGTTTGATCAGACCAGTCATCCTGTTAGCCTAATTAGCAACAGTATTGATATGCTTATCAAATTTTAAATTGCTCTGGAACTATGGCAAGCCGTTTCAGTATTTAATCGGTTATTCCACATATGTTGAAAACTTTTGCACATATGTCAAAAAGTTTTCAACATATGTATAAAACTTTTCAACATATGTCTGAAAGTGCGAATTTATTCCACATATGTGTAAAAGTTTTATACATATGTTGAAAACTTTTTGACATATGTGCAAAAGTTTTCAACATATGTGGAATACTTAATTTATTTAACATATGTATAAAACTTTTCAACATATGTCTAAAACTGTTCGACATATGTCTAAAACTTTCACACATATGTCTAAAAGTTTTCGACATATGTTGAAAAAAAGGTTTCAAAGTTTCTCAAATTTGGCGATACATATCGCATGCTGATAGCAAAATACGAACGTAGCGTGCAAGATCTATGGCGCTACGTTTCGTAACTTGTGTCTAATTCCGCTTAACCCGGGGCTAGGGGCCGTATGAACCCATGTACTTCAAGATCCTCATGGTACTCATATGAACAGTCACAATCAAAGCGTGACTGAGATACATCTTTTTTTTTAGATGACGACTCTATAACGAATATTATGGATTAAGAATACTGATCAGCGATACGGATTTGATATTTTTGGAACATCATGATGTCTTGCCGGCATCATTGAAAACTGTTGACCGCTTCTCTCTTGCAGGAAACAAGCCTATGTTTATGTATACTATGATTGTCTTTTTGAATTTGGTGCTAATACTGTTATGTGGAAAATGGAATAGGTCTTTGGATTATGGACGCGGATATTCTCTAATGGACGACGGCTGGATTATGAATGACGGACTAGACGCTTGTAATTTACACATATGTCTAAAACTTTTACACATATGTATAAAACTTTTCAACATAAGTGAAATAGTTATTTTTTTCACATATGTGCAAAACTTTTCGACATATGTCTAATAGTTGCGACAACTGCCGTAGGCATCGACTGTTCCCTGGTATCATTTTGGCGCCTTTTCCTCCTGCAAACAAAGGAACAATATTTCCACAATGATAACATATTCAATAAGGTTGACCTTGAAATGGCTGTAAGAGACTTGAGTTTGTGTGTTTATTTATCTGTGACCTTGCTGATTACTCGTAGACTACCGTATTTCGATCCTGTATGTCAGATGCCTTGTTTATTCAGGCTTTGTTTCTACCCCAGCCCCACTCTCCTCTTTCGTTTGAAGTTTGCATGGACCCACCGTAATCTGTACCACATATAGCTACCGCACACAGGGTCTTGTTGTTGGTCAGTTAATAATTAAGGATCTTAATTAATTTTCATATATACTCTCCTCGTACTCATATTTATGGAGTAGGATGAGAGTATATAAGAATATTAATATCATAATTAATAACTGATCAACAACAAGCCCCTGTGCTATACCGCAGTTTGTACGATCTGCGTTAGCTACAGGAGTAGACGTGCGTTTAAAGAAGATAGTCATGTATGGACATTGAATCTAAGATAATGTAGTACGATTATTATTATAAGCTTCCGTGTCCTCCTTGTAGTTCCACATGTCTCGCATAGTCGGAGAGACGAAAAACAAACCCCGAAGTGACAACGCCATTTTGAAATGGTCGTTAGATAACAGTCATTCATGAGAGATTATACCACAGGGAGCAGTCCATTTTCTTTCCATTAACTCTTCCTGCATTTATTTAACATATGTACAAAACTTTTGCACATATGTGGAAAAACACTTTATTTGACATATGTGCAAAACTTTTCAACATATGTGAAATAGTTAATTTATTTTACATATGTGTAAAACTTTTCCACATATGTGTAAAACTTTTAAACATATGTGTAAAACTTTTGCACATATGTCTAAAAATTGTTTTTTACACATATGTGGAATTCTTTTGTACATATGTGTAAAACTTTTCAACATATGTGGAATAACCGATTAAATACTGAAACGGCTTGCCATATGGAACACTACCCCGAGATTCTTCTCTTCCTTGCCACTCTTAATCAGTTTCCCGGTGCCATGAGAGTCTCGCATATAGTAGTTTCCATCAAATCGGACGTTACTCTATTGAACCACCTTACATTTATCCGGATGAAAAAGCAATAACCAATCATCTCCCTGTAAAGTTTCCTGGTCCTGTGTGGTAGATACAGCTCGGTATACTTTTAGTCTGCTCGTGACGTTTGCCCAGTTTGTAAGATCAATTTATCACCACTCTCTGACGTCTGCAGGAAGTCGCTAATCCACTGAAGCACGCTTCCTCCAATTCCATATGATTTAAGTTTTGCGAGTAGCCTTCTGTGTGGCACGGTATCAAAAGCCTTTTGAAAATCAAAGTATACTGCATCGAGTTGATAATCATTATCTAACGCTTTGGTCCAGTCCACCATAACAGTGAGCAGCTGTAACATGCAGCTCCTATTTCGTCGAAAACCAAACTGACAGTCTGATAGTAGGTTGTTGCTGGTCATATGGTCCAACACAACATTTCTCACGACTTTCTCCAGGAGTTTGCACACAATCGATGTTAGGCTTATGAGCCTGTAGTTTCCAGGTGCGGATTTGTCTCCCTTTTTGTACACAGATGTAACATTTGCATCCTTCCAACATCTTAGCTTTCTAAGGGCATTTCACGTTTTACTTAACACTACGAGCAGAAGTTTCTATACGTATGATCGTGCCATGCGTTCGGATGATGCCTTCCAACAGGTGGGAATGATTCCAGTACTAAGTGATTTATTAAAGATTTTGTGGATTGGGATACACACAACATCAGCAGTTTCAGAGAGAAATCGAGGATGACAGCTATCAGGTCCTGAAGATTTGGAAACGTTGAGTCCCTGCAGAAGTTTGAGAACTTCCTCGAGCGACACAGATGCATCCCATACAGTCTCCATTAAAATATTGTGGCACTGTCGGTAGTTTCCGTCCGGCTCGTAAGTAAAAACTGATGCAAAAAATACTCATTCAGTAAGTCAGCTTTGTTTGTATCCGTATTTAAGTACTGTATCACCACTAGGCGTCCGTATAGGTCACCGATACCTCTGAAGGATTTTGTCTATTGATTTACATATTCCCAGAATGCTTTAGGGTTACTCTTAATGTTCTTTGCTAGTGTAACGTGTACGAGCAGGACCAGTCGTAGTGTTTAGAAGAAAACGAATCAATAACCGGGATTGCCCACTGGCATTCTGGCCGTCACCGTCGTTAACCCCTTCACTAGTAGAGATCCGGGGCTCGAAGAGATGATCACAACCCTACAAGGATGACTGACGCTCATGTAAAGGTCTATTATGGTATATTCTGCACAAATAGTATACGCGGTTACAAATAATAGCGTAGAACCGCGTGGCTTAGACAGAATGTCTAAGGAGATGTAACGTTAAGATATTTACATATATGTACAGACACTAGGAGAGTGTATGCAAATAAACTTGATGTATATATACACGTGATATGAGAGGATGTGTGCACATAAGTTAACGGATACGTACACTCGGGGTGTGCATATAAGGTTCACGGATACGTACACTTGGTGTGTGCATATAAGGTTCACGGATACGTACACTTGGTGTGTGCACATAAAGTTAACGGATACGTACACTTGGTGTGTGCATATAGAGTTAAACGTATCCCTGGTGTATATGTGGATAATGGAAGAGAATGTGTGCAGTTTAAGCTTGATGTTATATGGTAATAATATATATATGAGAGTGTATGCATATAACTTTACAGTTAATATAGTGCTTTAATGCGCGATAAGGGCGGCCTGGCTGCTGGCCCTTCTCTTCTGGGGGAAGGGCGGCCTGGCTGCTGGCCCTTCTCTTCCGTCGTTGGAACGTTATGGATATAACGCTCTCTCCAGGAATGGCACCCAGTCGTTGGAACGTTAAGGATATAACGCTCTCTCCAGGAATGGCACCCAGTCGTTGGAACCTAAAGGCCCGTTGGAACGTTACGGCGGTAACGTTCTCCCCAATATATATATACCCTCAGGCGTTGGAACGTCACGGCAGTGACGCTCTCTCCAGAGACGTGGCAACTCGGCGTGTACGTCACCCCCAGTCGTCGGAGCTTGACCGTAACTTGTCAGCTCACCAGTCTGCTTCCCGCACAGGTACGTATAGGCCGGCGTCTCAACCCTTACGTTGCTGCGACCCGCCTATAGTCACGGCCTGTGACTACACACTTCACGACGATCTCTCAGGTAAGTATCACGCACCACTTCCGTGACCGTCAGGACAATTACATGGGTATATACTGTGCTATTACTATTTCATCTGGTACCGATGAAACATCGTACGGTCTGTAAACTGCCATTGTAATCTGTGCCCTGGGCTTGACCGTACAGTCTGTAAGCCTTGTTACCACTTTTACATCGGTAAAAGGAAGCCCGCCTTCTGTAACGTGTGATAAATACACGTATCCTACTGGAATCTGTATGTCTTGTTACCGCTTTTACATCGGTAAAAGTGAGCCCACCTGCACCGTGCCTTTATGCGTGATAAATACGCATATCCTCCCTGTGGGATCTGTGGTCTGTGGCTTTCTTGACTGTATAATCTGTGCTCTGTGTTTCTTTATTTAACGTGTGACAAATACACGTCTCCTTCTTGTAAGATCTGTGTTCTGTAGGTGTCTTTATTGAACGTGTGATAAATACACGTCTCCTTCTTGTAGAATCTGTGTTCTGTAGGTTTCTTGTGTGCTCTGTGTGCTGTATCTTTCTCGACGGTATAATGGTGATCGGTATGGCTGGACTGGTACTGTACTGTTTATGATCTGTGCGTCTTTATTTGCTCGTATGTGTGATAAAGACACATGTCCTTCCAGTTGAATCTGTAAGCTGTATCTGTAACTTGTCTATGGCCAGCTATACGCCGTCTGTGTAACTGTTTGCGGCCTCCCCTTGCTCTCGAAGCGCCCGGCCCAGTTTATCGATGTTTCCCGACGAAAATGGCTCGCCCGCCTGTGTCTTGGCTCGCACCGCCGGCTGTAATACTGCGACCGTTTCCGTCCCGTAAAGCGTTGCCCGGCTGTCGGCGACGAATAAACAGGCTACACGATACGTTGTAGGATTATGGCAGGGGGAAACTTGGTTGATGTATCTCTGTATTTAGTGCAGTTGTATATTTCTGGGGGGGGGGAGGGAATCTCCTGACTATTGTCATATACCGCTACACGGTCAAGAAGATCAACAGATATTGTGGCTTTAGTCCCAGTGCAGCGAGATAGCACAGCAATATTGTCGAAATTATCAACCTACTGGTATAGACCCTAAAGCCCTATTTTATACTGAAGTTAGACCATGCAAGTTGCCTAAATGTGCTACAGACAAACGCATGTCTCATTACAGTATTACCCAATGCCCCAAAACTACATACAACACGCCACACTGTCGTGTCTCCTAAACTATAGTATAACCACAAACACGTTTCCACACCGAAAATGCGAGCCGGCAAATTCTCATTGGATTGGCGTGTTTTTACAGGTTACACTAACTACAGGATTGTACAAGCTTTTAGATTCCCAGGCCAAAACAACTGCCTTTACGGCCCAACCGTATATTACGCCAAAAATCAATAAGTTACAGGCTGTACCTGGACGTGTTCCTCCAGCACTCTCTTTCTGGTCTCTCCTCGATTGGAATGTCAGCTCGAGTTTAAATAGGGTGTGCACTCTCCACACCCAAAAAGTCCTCACAGGAGGCTTCCTCACGAACGGAGACGTTTCGACCGAACCGAAGATCGTCTTCCACAGCGAAATTACAGTTCACAGTTCATAAATGAGCATGCCATCCCAATCCATAATTTGTAGAGAAAATTCCACGTAAAGGGCAACTCCTATCTCGTTCTGGTAAGCGAGAAATACGGGGGAATGCATTTCTGATATCTGCCTTGCTCGACGCTGACGACACGGGTCAAGGTCGTTCTTCCACATTCCAGCGGTAGTACACGGCTCCTGATTCAAACTGTTCTCTACACAAACGGTGAACCGTTACACTAGGCTCTTCTCATGCGTCTTCTAGAAAATCTGGTAGCTTTAGTTGCCTGGGTCCTCACTTTACAGTACTCCTGGTAGTCACGATAATCCCTGGTAAATGTATAGCGTTTCCATACTTGGTATTTTTTCTTCACTTTCTTCATACAAGTTTTGTCCATCCAAATTGGTTTCCTGCGTTTTGTGGGGTTTGTAACAAGAGGTACATTCTTCGCAATACAATCTGTGACAATTTCACTAAATACTTGCCATGCTTCATTCACCTCTAGGTCATCCAAAATGTCCCAGATGACACGACTTATATCTTCTTTGGCCCGTTCATAGTTGGCACGAGCCATGACGTTATCCCATGGCTGCAGCTGTGCAGCATTCAAATTCGTGAGCGTCGCTACGTCACTCATACGTCACGCAGTGACGTCATTTTCCTCTCCGTGTACAACACCACAGTATGTAAGCCTGTCCGCCTGTGATATATTTATGATGATGAAACTGTACGTCTTCCTGACGCAATCGTTGATGACACACAAAAACAATGGTTATCTTGGCAACATTTCAAGGCGATAGGAAGACAAGCACAAGAGACCATCATGTGTTGGCGACAATTCTTGACCATAACTGAATAATCAAGGTAATGGAAATAAATTCAGACAAAAACAGCTATTATAGTGTCACATGCTTTCACTCTAGCGATGGTGAGGTAAGAAAATATAACAAATTTTGTGAAAGGATGGAATATTTCTCCATATAATATCACTTTTATAAATGACACAGTGCGCCTTTGTGAAGAGATAGAAAATCGCGCTGTACGACTTTTCGACGTGCTACCCAATTTTCAATGCACAATATGGATGTTATTTGTGCACATATCACTCTCCTCAGAGGCTTCTGAAATATGAATCGTCCAACAAAGGAAAGACAGTAGTGACAACATCGATGCCCCTTTTAGGGCAAAGATGATGGCTCAAAAATTTGTCACGATGCAAGACACCAATTTCTCTTGCATTTTACACTAATTCTCCTTCTTTTTCCTGGCTAAAAGCAGGTATACACTATGGAGAAGATAACTAATTTGGATCTCCTCTACAGGTGCAATTATTGTGATTTCAGTTTGCCAGTGCCTTAGTAGTATATAGCATGTAAATTGAGCTAACTTTCACCCGGATGTAAAAATGATGTCACTTCCGGTTGATGGGTGGCGCCATCTGTACACTCTGGACGCAAGGGAGACAACTCGATCTGCCAGAGTTTGGCCGCCATCTTGAATTTTGTGGAAAAGGGGATGTATTCCTCCGCGGTGATGCGGTCCTGGCGGTGATGCGGTCGCGGGAAAAAGCTTCCGCGGAGAAAAAGTAGTCCCTAGATAAAATGGTCCGATTGGGTCGAGTGAGGTATCAAAGTGAAGCATTCGTGAAGGGGCATCTGATGGGCTGGGTGTGAGGTTGAGATATCGGAATTCTGCGCATGCGCGGTGGCCGAAGTGTATGAAAATAGACGTTTTGGAGCTAGGGGAGCTCCTCATGGGCCTATTGTGTCGAGTGAGGTATCAAAGTGAAGCATTCGTGAAGGGGCATCTGATGGGCTGGGTGTGGGGTTGAAATATCGGCATTCTGCGCATGCGCGGTGGCCAAAGGGTATGAAAATAGACGTTTTGGAGCTAGGGGAGTCCCTAATGGTCCAATGGAGTTGTATGAGATATCAATGTGAAGCATTCGTGAAGGGGCATCTGATGGGCTGGGTGTGGGGTTGAAATATCGGCATTCTGCGCATGCGCGGTGGCCCAAGGGTATGGGAATAGACGTTTTGGAGCTAGGGGAGCCCCTAATGGTCCAATGGGGTCATATGAGGTATCAAAGTGAAGCATTCGTGAAGGGGCATCTGATGGGCTGGGTGCGGGGTTGAAATATCGGCATTCTGCGCATGCGCGGTGGTCAAAGGGTATGGAAATAGACGTTTTGGAGCTAGGGGAGCCCCTAGTGGACCAATGGGGTCGAGTGAGGTATCAAAGTGAAGCATTCGTGAAGGGGCATCTGATGGGTTGGGTGTGCGGTAGGAATATCATTCTGCGCATGCGCAGACGCAATGCGGAGCTCTCGTCCAATCAGAAGCGAGTATTTCATATCCGTCACAGAGCTCTCGTCCAATCAGAAGCGAGTATTTTGCCCCGGTGCAGTATGGGACATATCCAAGATGGCGGCACGTATGTTCAAGATGGCGGCACATCCGGTGTCGAAAACAGGCCATTTCGTCGGAATGTGGTCACCTAGTGTCGAAAACTGGACCCTGTATGGGTCCCGCTAGACGTTTTGGAGCTAGGGGAGCCACTAGTGGTCCAATGGGGTCGAGTAAGGTATCAAAGTGAAGCATTCGTGAAGGGGCATCTGATGGGCTGGGTGTGGGGTTGAAATATCGGCATTCTGCGCATGCGCGGTGGCCCAAGGGTGTGAAAATAGACGTTTTGGAGCGAGGGGAGCCCCTAATGGTCCAATGGGGTCATATGAGGTATCAATGTTAAGCATTCGTGAAGGGGCATTTGACTGGACTAGCGGCTCGGGCGTTGTCACCATTCTGCGCATGCGCGGTGGCCAAAGGGTATGGAAATAGACGTTTTGGGATCTAGGGGAGCCCCTAATGGGCCGATGGGGTCATATGAGGTATCCATGTGGAGCATTCGTGAAGGGGCATCCAGTCATGGGTGGGTGAATGTAAAATTTTTCCTGAAAAAAAAACACGGAACACGGACTTTATCGAAAAATCCGGGAAAATGCCTATATGGGGTATGGGGGTATATAGGTCGCCAGGCTTAACGGGGCTTGCCTATCAATAGAGTTATCTCCCCCTAGTTCCTGGGTGGGTGTATGTAAAATTTCTCCTGAAAAAATACGGAACACGGACTTTATCATAAATTACGGAAAATGCCTATATGGGGTATGGGGGATATAGGACCATCCTGGGAAACCTACTTTTCGACATTTGCGGTATAGGTTGTGGGGTCTCGTTTTCTTAGTCTCGTCAAGACAAACATGATAGGAAGTGTCGCGGAGCGAAACGGTGAAATTTTTGAAAAAGTACCATACAGCCCATATAGACCCATATAATCCCATACTGGGGGTATAGGGCCAATGTTTGTCCCACTGGGAAACCTACTTCTAGACATTTGCGGTCTGGTTGTTTGGATTTGTTTTCTTAGTTTCGTCATTTAGAACATGATAGGAAGTGTCGCGGAGCGAAACGGTGAAATTTTTGAAAAAGTACCATATAGACCCATATAGTCCCATACTAGGGTATAGGACCGATGTTTGTCCCACTGGGAAACCTACTTCTATACATTTGCGGTATGGTTGTTTGGATTTGTTTTCTTAGTCTCGTCATTTAGAACATGATAAGAAGTGTCCCCGAGCGAATCGGTGAAGTTTTTGAAAAAGTACCATACAGCCCATATAGACCCATAGATAGTCCCATACTGGGGGTATAGGACCAATGTTTGTCCCACTGGGAAACCTACTTCTAGACATTTGCGGTATGGTTGTTTGGATTTGTTTTCTTAGTCTCGTCAAGACAAACATGATAGGAAGTGTCCCGGAGCGAATCGGTGAAATTTTTGAAAAAGTACCATACAGCCCATATAGACCCATATAGTCCCATACTGGGGTATAGGTCCAATGTTTGTCCCCCTGGGAAACCTACTTCTATACATTTGCGGTATGGTTGTTTGGATTTGTTTTTCACGTCTCGTCATTTAGAACACGATAGGAAGTGTCCCGGAGCGAATCGGTGAAATTTTTGGAAAAAGTCACCGAGGCCTGGGTAGACCCATAGGCCTATACTGCATGGCTATGGGTGTATAGGTCCATACGGGGTGGACGTGTTGGGGTCTAGGTGGGCCACTAATGGTCCAATGGTGTCGTATGAGGTCTTATTTTGAAGCTCTCATGCAGGAGCACTTGACTACACTAATGGTTCGTCCGTGTTCAATAGTCTGCGCATGCGCAGCCTGGCCGTAGTAGAGAAAGCAGGCATTTTTGGGGTATGTGGGTGTGTGTTTGGGGTAGAGATGCACCGCTATGGGTCCGAATGGGTCGTGGAAGGTGTCAAAGTGAAGCTTGTGTGGGGTAGAGTCAGGATGGCGTGTTTTTAAATGCAAGTCGCGTCAATCTGCGCATGCGCAGTCTGGCCGTAGTAGAGAAAGCAGGCATTTTGGGGGGGTATGTGGGTGTGTGTTTGGGGTAGAGATGGACCGCTATGGGTCCGAATGGGTCGTGGAAGGTGTCAAAGTGAAGCTTGTGTGGGTTAGAGTCAGAATGGTGTGTTTTTAAGTGCAAGTCGCGTTAATCTGCGCATGCGCAGTTGGTTGTAGTAAGTAAAGTGGCCATTTTGGGGCAGTACATGAAGGTATTTGGGGTCGAGATGGGCTATTCACGGTTCGAATGCGTCCTGGAAGGTGTCATCTTGTAGCTCTCGGGGTGTAGACCCTGATTTGAGGGCTGTTCACGTCACCTGTGACGTCATCGGTGACGTCATCAGTACGAGTAGTAAGTAAAGTGGGCATTTTGGGGCAGTGAAAGGAAGGTATTTGGTGTAGAGATGGACCATCCTTGGTCCGAATGCGTCCTGGGAGGTGTCATTTTGTAGCTCTCGGGGTGTAGGTCCCGATTTGGGGGTTGTTCACAGCATCTGTGACGTAATTGGTGACATCATCAGTACGAGTAGTAGCGAAAGTGTGCATTTTGGGGCAGTGAAGGAAGGTATTTGGGGTAGGGATGCTTCATCCTCAGTCCGAATGCGTCGTGTGGGGTGTCATCTTGTAGTTCTCGGCGTGCAGACCTCGATTTGAGGGCTGTCCACAGCATCTGTGACGTCATTGGTGACGTCATCAGTAGGAGTAGTAGCGAAAGTGAGCATTTTGGGGCAGTGAAGGATGGTATTTGGTGTAGAGATGGACCATCCTTGGTCCGAATGCGTCATGGGAGGTGTCATGTTGTAGCTCTCGGGGTATAGACCCCAATTTGAGGGATATCCACAGCATCTGTGACGTCATTGGTGACGTCATCAGTACGAGTAGTAGCGAAAGTGGGCATTTTTTAGCAGTGAAGGATGTTACTTGGTGTAGACATGGACCATCCGCTGTGCGAATGCGTCGTGTGAGGTGTCATCTTGTAGCAACGCCCACCAACGCCATTCTTAATGCTTCAACGCCCTGGTGAAATAGCTCAGAAGCTCTGATATTCCATGGAATTGTTACTAATTCTTCGAAATGCAGTGACGCCAGTCAACGCCCGTCTTTACACCTTAACACTCTAACATAACGCCATGATATAGACCGGAGAGAGAACAACAACAGCAACAACAACAACAAAGATGACACATGAGAGAACAACAACAACAAGAAGTTTTTTCATATAGTTTATTCTCCCCAATGTTACATCATACCCACGCTGGAGGAGCCGCGTTGGGTATATTCACAATTCAAGAAGATTCTTGTCCAATCAGAGGCCACCATTTGCATCTGTCATATTCGTTCCTGTCCGTTAGATGTATTCTCGGCTACTTTTGTCCAATCATAAGTCGCCATTTCAGAAAGTTCCATCTTCGGCCATGTTCGCTCTGAACCGTTTGTTCTAATCGTCATCGGGCAGGCCAGGATACCGTTGAGGAAACATATCCTATAGTTGATAATTGATAGTTGTTTGCGCATTCTGAGTATCTATCAGTGCATGGGTGAATACTTTCATCCGATGGGGGTGGTGGGTCAGTTTAACCACGAAGAACGTAACATTGGTGACCCTCTCCACTATCCACTTGGTGTTGGGACGCTGTTCATAGGCCCATTCCAAGGGATCCACAGTGTCCAGTTGGGCCAGCATCGTCTCTAGCGACGCCCGATTGGTGATTGTGAAAGGATGGTCGTACACTGGGTTGATGGCACTGGAATAGAAATAGCACAATTCACGCGTCATCTTATGGCATAAGATGTACCCTGATGCTACATTTAATGTGTAGGACGTAGGTTGGTCATTGAAGATGGCTTCCACGTAGCTGCGTAGACGGGCGAGGTCGGTCAGTCGGAAATTGTACAAGTCCAATATAGGGCGATGACGGTGGAAGCAGTGTCGGATCATGGACCAATGGCGTCGATACATATCACTCACTGGATGATCTTCGGGTAAGAGATCGCTGGGAACATCCACCGCATCTTCCAGAAAATGTTCGTTGTTGTCAGGCGTATGACTGGAAACAGTAATGCTAGGGACCGGCTGGATATCTAGGCTCTTCTGAGCTGTGGGTATAGGCAGGCTCTCCGTGATCGCATCACCAGTGGCATTCTCCTCCCCGGGTTCATCTTCAGTGGATCTGTCCCTCCTGGGTGCCTCTTTAGTGGGAAGTTGTCCCTCATACCGTGGTGACGGACCATGAATCAAACGCTCATGCCGTTTTAACTGACTGGGTCGTTTGAAGAGTTGACCACGCTCCTGTGGTGCACCATGTACCCTAGGATGTTCACGAATGTTCCACCATCCCGGCCTTCTATCAGGCCCAGGTCAGAAGCTCTCATGGCCTGCATGTGAATGGTCAGTCATATTGTGCGTATGCATGTGTGCGTCAGTGTGTATGCATCTGTGTGTGCGTGTGTGTGTGTGTGTGCGTGTGCGTGCATGTGCCTGTGTATGTGTGTGTGTGTATGTATGCCTTTGTGTGTGTATGTGTGTGCTTGCGAG
>JAVTVY010038864.1:0-17199 GCA_036873755.1 Hanleya hanleyi
TGATGAAAAAATACGTGAAAACGCCAAAACGAGAAAAGGTATATTTTATATATCGTAATTCTTGGGGGACATGGGGGACATGGGGGACGGGGGGAGGGGGGATGGATTGGCAATGGGAGGAGGATAGAAGGATGGATTGACATGGAGAGGGGGATAGGATGGATTGGTATGGGGGGGGGGATAAGAAGATGGATTGGCATTGGGAGGGGGATAGAAGGATGGATTGGCATGGGGAGGGGGATAGGAAGATGGATTGGCATGGGGAGGGAGATAGGAAGATGGATTGGTATGGGGGGGGGGGAGATAAGAAGATGGTTTGGCATGGGGATGGGGATAGGAGGATGATTTGGCCTGGGAGAATATATGATGGATTGGCATGGGGAGGGAGATAGGAAGATGGATTGGCATGGGGAGGGAGATAGGGTGGTGGATTGGCATGGGGAGGGAGATAGTAGCCAATTGGATTGGCATGGGGAGGGAGATAGGATGGATTGGCATGGGGAGGGAGATAGGATGGATTGGCATGGGGAGGGAGATAGGAGGGTGGATTGGCATGGGGAGTGAGATAGGAAGATGGATTGGCATGGGGAGGGAGATAGGAAGATGGATTGTGATGGGGAACAGGATAGAAAGGATGGATTGACATACAATAAAAATGCATATTATATCAGCTTATCTTGATACCTTGAAAGAGACAATAACACATATATACAATGTTAATGGTCTATCTGTCCTGTAAGCTTACATGTCAGGCTCATCAGATACGGATAACCATATAGTCTGTCTGGGTGAGAGTCTAGACAGGAGGCTTTTCAGTAATGTAATGACCTGAACAATAACTTGCATCAAAGTTAATATGATATGGTTTACTATTTATATATTCATATAATTCAAGTAAATTCGGTTCAAGTCTTTGATACCCTTTATGGTTTCATCTGACATTTCAGATAGCTGTAATATTGCTGCTGCCCTGATGCCTTGGGTGGCTAAGGCAGCCACTTGATTTTGCATCAAACTTCTCAATGGAGATACCACCAGACTCAAATGGCATGATTCTGGATTAATCTGAAACAAGGATCAATAAATACAATAATAAGTGCAGTACCGGTATATAAATTATACTATAATTTATTAATGTACGGTTTCTGTTAAACCTCAAATTGAATAATTGTTGTGATTCTGAGTTAAGATATTCAAGCCTAAGTAAGCTGAGAGTGTGAGCAAACAAATAGATTGCAAATTTAAAGACCATACTTTATGAAATATGTAAATAATATGCAACACACACGTACACTCACGTTTTTTTGTTGCTCTATTACATTAATTGTTGTTGTTGTGAATTAATTTGTGCTACTTCTATGGGAAAATGTTATTTCAGTGGTCTGTCAAAAATCTATTCATACTTATTTCATACTTACCACATCCAACAGCAGTGGTGGAATCACATAGGTGACTGATTTTCCGAAACCAGTTCCCAAAATTCCCATGCAATCCTTTTTATTGAGGATTGCTTGAATGATTGAAACCTGCTCAGGTTTCAGGTCAAAATCAATTTTGTACTTATGCTTAATTCCTTGGAAGAGGGCAACGATTTCTTGGTACTCCATTCTTCTTGGTAGTTTTGACGGCTGATTTGAACGGGTTTGTTCCGCCGGGCAGTTTTGTCGCGGCCATATCGTAGCGTGCCGATCACGTGACCCGTATGAATAACATGGCGGCAGAGACAAGGAATTCAAACGACCGTTGATGTTTGAAGATTGATTGCAGACGGACGAGCTCTTTACGGCAATCAAACTGATTGCCGAACTCGATAAAAACAATAGACAGAGAGTTGGGAGGGGTTGATTTATTGCCGGATAGAGCCGAACGACTCCTGGAGCCGTGTGATCCCGGAGTGTACATGTAAGTTCAATGAGAGGACTCATGGCGTAGTAGGAACGTACGAAGCCATGTCAACTTGGCTATATATTGTAGCAAGGGCGTCGGAAGCGGTACGGCAGATACGGCCATGGCCGTACCACTTTTGCAGGAAAAAACACACACACAAACAAAATTTAAAAAAAACAAAATATAACTGCAAGCAGTTTTGATAGCTTCGAAGTTGAATAAGACTCTGATCGGTCCAGATTACAAGCGTCTAGTCCGTCATTCATAATCCAGCCGTCGTCCATTAGAGAATATCCGCGTCCATAATCCAAAGACCTATTCCATTTCCATATAACAGTATTAGCACCAAATTCAAAAAGACAAAAGTATACATAAACATAGGCTTGTTTCCTGCAAGAGAGAAGCGGTCAACAGTTTTCAATGATGCCGGCAAGACATCATGATGTTCCAAAATATCAAATCCGTATCGCAGTGTACAGTTTTCATAGTGCCATTGAATTCGTTCAATGAGGACCAGCTAGCCATAGGCCTTTTGGAAGAATTTCGATCGTGCATGGAAAGTAATATGTACCTTCATATGCATGATGCTGGTTGATGTTCACGTTATTTTATCAACGAAACAAGAAATTAATTAATTTTCTTACGAATACGAATTCCGTTGTTCGCTTGTCCAATATGTCACAGGCCTACACGCTTTGTTGTTTCTGGCTGCATGCTACCTTTAACCGACCTTGTATTGCAAACAATATACGGCCTAACAGGAGCTCTTTTCACTTTTTACAGTGTTCTCATGTGTATCCTATCGGGAACAAAACACTGCTCAGGTGCTCTCTGAAAGCGCCATTTGGTGACATTTTCATTTATTTGTTGTTTTTTTCCATAAGAATCGCTAACGCTGCGAGGGGGTACCATCCTCTCAGACTCTTCCCCTGCTTGTTTGCTTCGTTCTTTCGCGAATTGGTCCTTTGCTCTCTCGCGGGCCCGGTGCAGTGTTGGAAATGGGAAGAGGACGAGGGGTCTAGCGGGGGATTTAGCTCTCCCTTCCCCAGTCATAATTCTGCCGCAAGTAGTTCGTTTTCCAAGTAATTCCCTGCAAGTAACTGTAATGACGGACGGGGTAGAGGGTTTTTTCACATTTTTTTTTCTTTTTGCGTCCCTTGTCCATGAAGTAATTTACTGTTAGCAGTCATGACCTGTTATAAAAGCTACGCGCGCCAGCTTTATTATTACAGAAGTATAGCTAGCTAAATCATGAATGTAGATGGCGTTACTTCTCCAATGAATTTATCAATATCCCATGCCCACAAGAATTATATCGGTTACGTCTACACAATGCGTCTAGGTTACGGTATTTTTCTTAGCTAAATAATATATAGCCCTCAAGAGTATGAGGGCTATAGGTCGGTCCCAGTCACCTCCAGCGAGGGTTTTAGATAATTTTATTACGAATCACCCACCTCTGAAACTGCCGTACACCTAATCTCTATCCCCTCCTGCACACTATTTTAAAATCTTGAGCACTATTGTGAAATAGTAACGAATATATCGCCGTCTGAATTTTCCAGTCGACAACTTCCACTTTACACGCGCCATGTTCAATTGCAAACGGCCAGCACACATAATACAGATAAGATAAGATGTTTATTAAGCCAATCATGGCGCCCAGATGGACGAACAATCACAAGAATCAATGCATTACAAACAAATTCACAAATGATTCACAATTAATTCATTGATCGATTAGCCCCCCCCCCCCCCAATTTACATGCTTTCCCCTTCCCAATATGTCACAAGCTATTTTAGGAGTACAAATGCGAAAATAGACGCTAAAGTAGACAGGACCTCTATTAAATATTAGCTGGCATCAGTTATCCCCCTTGAGCTGTCCCCTACATCAGAGATCCTATCCTCATAAACGGATAAAATGTCATATATACAATGACCCAGATACTTGTGAATTGTTTTGTCTTCACAGGACATTAGCCATATGAATTGTTTGGCAGTTGGAAGATGTTTGAAGTTCGAACAGAAATTATTAACATAGTCAACCAACATCTGACGCGGGCCAGAAAAGTCTGGACATTCTAGAAGAACATGTATTTCATCATCTAAAGAAGTTGTGCATGATGGGCATGTTCTTTGGCTGACAACAGTACCTTTATACCTTCCTGTTTCAATACCGAGTTTATGCGCACTAATTCGAAATTTACATAAAGCAGATCTATGTTTAAAAGGTAGCTCAAGGTAAGGTTCAACTTGTAGACATTTCTTAAAAAGTTGGTAAGTTCTCAGTTTCAACCCACTGTAATTATTATGAAAATCTACTCTGTTAGTAAGTAGGTCCAAATTACAGTTTTCAATAACAACTCTGCTTTCCCACTGATTTTTATAGATATCTGTAATAACCTTTTCGAATTTATATTTTGCCCCTATAAATCCAGGGTTTACAGATGGAGAAAGGTAGCTAATATTGAGATAATTCAACAAATTCTCCATGTTGTTAACCCATGATACAGACTTATCTCTATGCAAACTACAAGATAACTGATAAGCATCATACAGCAGACTATCATCATTTAGAGTCGCTAGATGATGCCAGTATTTGAATGCCATATTAACTGCATCAATGGTGATTGGCAGACGCCCAAGTTCACCTTTGACAGCATTGTTCGTTGACTTGGAATGAACACCAAGTATATATTTGCTGAATTGAGTGTTCAATTTTTCTGATGGAACGCCGTCAAAATATTTCAATAAAGAATCATTAGGATTTGAAAGTTTGTTGCAAGGAATGCAACCCCAAATTTCAGCACCGTATAATAATACGGGTTTGACAGTGTGGTCAAATATATGTAAAGCAGTATGAATATCACAGTGGTTGCCTCCTAAGGACTTTATCAGATGAAAGTATGAATTTCTACCCTTCAAATATAAGTCAGACTTGGCTTCACTGAAAGATCCACACTGACTGAAAGTGATTCCCAGATAGGTGTATTTCCTCACTTGTTCTAACAGAACATCATCAAGAAATATATTTGTATTTATAGTTCTGCCTGTTTTATTAATGACTAAAACTTTAGATTTATCCATATTTACTTTAAGTTTCCATTTATTACAATACTCCCCTAAAAGGTTGACAGAGTTTTGAAGCCCTTCCTGGCTTTCTGATAGTAGGACTAAATCATCTGCATACAGCAAGCATTTAACTTTACATGTATTCAGAGAAACTGGATGACACTCATCGCCAAATATAACAGGAAGATCATGAAGATACAGTTTAAAAAGTGTGGGACTCAGTGTATCCCCTTGCCTGACACCCACATTGGAGTCAAAAGTTTGGGTTAAATGTGAGCCCACTTTTACCTGCATGGTCACTTTATTATACATACTAGATATTATTTTATAAAGCAAGCCATTCAGTCCACTATTCCTTAGTTTTCTAAATAAACCTGAATGAGAGACACTATCAAATGCTTTGGCAAAGTCGACAAAGCAAGAAAATAAAGGTTTGCCTAGCTTGACATTGTACTTATCAATTAAAGTTTTGATAATAAACATGTGATCTACTGTTCGCTTTTCTTTTGTGAAGCCAATTTGCTCTTTCGGGATTATATTATTATCCTGTAGATGCTTATCAAGCCTACTGTTGATGATACTGTTAAACATCTTTCCAACACAACTAGTTATAGTAATTCCACGATAATTTGTTGGATCTCTTGAGCTACCTTTTTTATGTATTGGCGTAATATACCCGGTAGACCATTGCTCTGGATAGGATGAGAAAGAAAACACTAAGTTAAACAATTTGGTGAAACAAGGTATTAAGTTCTGTTGGCCAGCCTTCAACATTTCATTTGAAATTCCATCAAGACCGCAGGCCTTTTTATTTTTTAGATTTTTGAAGCAATTTTGTATTTCGATGGAGGATATCCTAAAATCTACTTCAGAAAAAGATGGAAGGCTTGAACTATTGGAAGCTGACTCGCTCTCAGCAACTGTTATGTCATCTTTTACAATGTTAAGTTTTTCAAAGTGTTTTCGCCATTCTTCAGCACAGATATTATCTGAACTGTCTCGTTTACGACCATTTCGCAGCTCATCTAATAGTTTCCAATATGTTTTAGGATTATTTTCACATGTTGTGTTCAACTCATTGACCAAGTTTTCTTTGTACTGTTTTCTTTTCAGCTTTTTGGTTTTTCTATATGTTTTGAGACATTTAAAAAAGGATGCACGGATGAATGGATCCCTTGGAAAGTGTCTCAACAACGATGCTTTAGAATTCAATTCCTTTTGCAGCTTCTTCAGTGATTTATCATACCATTTAGGCTTATCTGGCTGAACCCGTACATTCGCCTTCGGTTTACATAGTCGTAGTGATTTAACAGCTGCAGCATGTAATATATTATTAAAGTCATCCACTGCCTCCTTGGTGGAGATACCAGAATAATCTTTTTGTAAGAAACAATCCAATTGAGACTTAATCTCATGAGTTTGCAAAGTCTTGTAGAATAAGTCTGCAGAACCTTCATCCCAGATAAATCTATCTGGCATACACTCTAAACTATTTTGAGTAGAAATTTGATGTGAACAATCAACACGTAACGTTAAATTAACAGAACAATGATCAGATAAATTCCCAAAGAAATTTCCAACTCTAAAATACTTTGCATGACCATTACATAGTAATTCATTTGAAGCAACAATATAATCCACAGTACTACTACCGAGGGGTTTGTGGCAGGTATACCTTCCTAATGAATCTCCCAGAAGTCTGCCATTTAGAATCCTCAACTGGGATGATATGCAGAGGTCAAGCAAACCATGACCTCGTTCATTCACAATTTCATCCTGATTCCTCCTTTGAGGAGGAGTATTGTCATCAATATAGCCGTCAAACAGATAATTCACGTGGTTATTGTTCTCATTGCTTATGAATTCCTGCGCTTGGCCAGTTCTGCCATTCATATCGCCACCAACAATGACATGCCCCATATTGGCATACTTAGCAATATACGGCTCGAGATCATTGAAATAATCATGGTCTGTACGTTTACTGTAACTCGAGTTTCTTGGTGGAAAGTAAACTGAGCATATGTAAATGTCTGAATGAACACCAAAAAATGCCGTATCCAGTTTTAACCAAACAAAATCCTCCAATTTATCAAGGAAAGATATACCTTGCACTAAGTGTGGTCTAACGAATATAGCCAGACCACCGGAATAACTTTTGGCTTTCTTAGCCTTCCGTCGTGGAAAATAGAATTCCTCATACCCTTTAAGAGCTGGCATATCATCTGGACCGCAGTGAGTTTCTGATAAAGAAATTATATCACAGTGCTCAATTGATTTGATAAAATTAGCATCCTTCAACTTATTCAGGTCCTTTGAATTTATACCCTGAATGTTCCAAAAACATATATTTAAAAAAGTAGACGAGCGAACACTTGGCGTCATAATTAGCGATTATTGTGAGACACTGCTAGTATTGGTTGCTTTCCACAATTCAGTTACTGTAAATCATGCTGGCATTAAACTGAACTTCCATGTGTAGTCCGCTGCACATTAGGGACAGTCATCACCCGGTGCCCCATTCACTCTTCTGTTTGTAAATATCATCAAAGGAACGATTCCTGTACAAAGAACCATCATCTCTGTACATGGCGCGTAGAGAGTTGAAGTTTTCGACTGGAAAATTCAGACGGCGATATATTCGTTACTATTTCACAATAGTGCTCAAGATTTTAAAATAGTGCGCAGGAGGGGATAGAGATTAGGTGTACGGCAGTTTCAGAGGTGGGTGATTCGTAATAAAATTATCTAAAACCCTCGCTGGAGGTGACTGGGACCGTCCTATAGCCCTCATACTCTTGAGGGCTATATATTATTTAGCTATATTTTTCTATGCATATTTTTTGTACTTCAGCATCGCAGAAAACCACCATCGATTGCGTTTTCATGGTAAAAAGGATCAGGAAAGAACTAAAAATACGCTTCATTGCAGAGTGATTTTATTCGTCAGAAATCGCTCAGAACGCGTCTCCGGCGATCTAGATCCCCAGGAGCCTCCGGGGCCTACGCGGCCCCTGGACCCTCGCCTAGCTAAAGTGCTATGATAGTGGCCGTACCACTTTGGATTTGCTTCCGACGCCCCTGTGTAGCCATGTCTACACAGAAGTATATTGAACTATTCCATTCATTCTGAAATATATGGTAGCCGGGTAACACCTGATTATATTGTAGCCATGTCTACACAGAAGTATATGGAACTATTCCATCCATTCTGAAATATATGGTAGCCGGGTAACACCTGATTATATTGTAGCCATGTCTACACAGAAGTATATTAAACTATTCCATCCATTCTGAAATATATATGGTAGCCGGGTAACACCTGATTATATTGTAGCCATGTCTATACAGAAGTAAATTGAACTATTCCATTCTTTCTGAAATATTTGGTAGCTGGGTGACACCGCATTATATTGTAGCCATGTCTATGCAGAAGTAATAGACTATAGTATATTGACTTATTTTATTCATTCTGAAATATATGTTAGCCAGACACACCGCATGTTACAGTAAACTTATCTACACATTTGTCACATTGTATTCATTCCAGTCAAATTTATATTCGTTAGATGCTGTGATCCCTTTTTGCCACGTCCCCTGTGGACATATATGTTGTTTATGGTACAACAAATTGAATTGAATTGAATACGGGGCTTTTGGGTCTTTGGAGGCACTGTTAATATATGGCGCGGGCTATTTGATAAACTGTTGACAACTGTTATTATTTTATTGTTTGTTTGCTCGAATTTAGCTCTGGTATAGCCTTGTTCTATACTACGTGAGAACAACCAGAGCTAGCTCGAATTAATCTTTTCTGGATCTCCCTGGGTGGGACTCTATAATTATTTGTTAGTGCTATGGCAAACAATCTGTTAAGAGAGACCACTGAGCCTTAGACTTTTGGGGCCGAATGCCGCTAAACCGATTTATATTTGGCGTGCTTTAAAAGAGTGTCGGGTTAGCACAGGTGACAAAGGATCTTTGGATTGTGACACTGAAAACCGAACAGGCCAGAGATGTTCTCCTCTCAAACGGTATCTTGGATTTTCAAGATCAGTGCAGTCATGCACTTTGAGGAGATTGCACCCACGAAAGTGCTTGTCAGAACAAAGTACCCTGTGGAGATACCACACACTGACATCAGACATATTTTTTGAGGAATATGGTAAAGTTCATGATATTTCCCACGAGTACTATACTTTTGACAGAGATTTCAAAACTGGGAGTAGAAAGGTGTGGATGTCTGGCATCAAACCCACTCTTCCCTCCACAGTTATGTTTGGAGAATTCAGACTTCCTGTTTGGTACAAAGGTAAGGTTAAATTATATATAAGGGAAGTGGGAGGAGGTGCCGACATACTAGCAGAGCCACATGACTTCACAGCATAGTCTTCCGGTTAACCTATTCTAAAGCACATACCAAGAATCTAACGATTCGTGATATGTGTTCAGGTATCTCAGGTACGCTTTTATTGTACCTGTTTATGTGGCAACTTGGGTGATATGACCACACGGCCCGTGGCACCGGCATGAGCGGTATTAGATACAAATCTAGAGCGCTATGATGGAAATGCCCTGACAACTCGTATATTGGTAATTGGTGAGCTGTTTCGCTGTGACAAGCTTGTTACACCTGCGGAGATGAAAATCACATGTTTTGGGATTGTCCATTTAAGAATAAATGCCTCTGGAGTTCTGGACAGCCAGGCCACCAAAAAACGGGAATGTAAAACTCAGGTCTGACTGATAGAAAAAAACGGACTGCTTCACAATATGCGACTGGAATTCAATCCAATGTAGAGAAGAAATCTCCCGTACGGAAAAATCCGCCGTTACGGAGAGCTCTGTCACAATGAACGCACAGGAATTCGAGCAACCTGAAATCGTTGGTGATAGCATTTGGTCAATTGTAGGACCGGATGGCAAGACCTCAAAGAAGAATTCTACGTTCTAGTCCTAACTCGAGCTTCACCCCAGATGATCATGTGAGTGCCAAGCTCACCAGAGATGATGTTAGAAATGAGCTGTAGACCCTCAGTAGATGCACCTGTGCATCCTGGTCGTGACTTGAACTTCACGCCAGATGAAAATGTGGTTGCTGAGATCACCAGAGATGATGCTAGAAATGAGCTGCCCTCAGTGGATGAAGGAGGTGAAGATGAAGATTTTGGTTTTATTTCTGAAACGGATGCACCTGTGAACTTCGCTCCCGATGATGATGTGTTCGAGGACTTCGCTAGTGATAAAGCTAGCAATGAGGTACTCATGGTAGCTAAATAATATATAGCCCTCACGAGTATGAGGGTTATAGGTCAGCCTCAGTCACCTCCAGCGAGGGTTTTACATAATTTTATTACGAATCACCCACCTCTGAAACTGCCATACATCTAATCTCTATCCCCTCCTGTGCACTATTTTAAAATCTTGCGCACTATTGTGAAATAGTGACGCATATATCGCCGTCTGAATTTTCCAGTCGAAAACTTCAACTCTCTACGCGCCATGTTGGTGACGTCATGTGTGCTGGCCGTTTGCAATTAAACATAGCGCGTATAAAGTGGAAGTTGTCGACTGGAAAATTCAGACGGCGATATATTCGTTACTATTTCACAATAGTGCGCAAGATTTTAAAATAGTGCGCAGCAGGGGATAGAGATTAGATGTACGGCAGTTTCAGAGGTGGGTGATTCGTAATAAAATTATGTAAAACCCTCGATGGAGGTGACTGGGGCCGACCTATAGCCCTCATACTCGTGAGGGCTATATATTATTTAGCTAACTCATGGAAGATAAAAAAAAAGGTGAAGGGGAAGTTGATAACTACATTCTCAAAACAAATACACCTATATAACTCTCCTCAGTCAAAAACGCGGTCGTTGAGCACATGGATCAATCTTGTGATAATAAGCGACCCGGCAAGACTTCCTTAAACCAGAGGTCGAAAAGGAAATGTGAACAGAACAGAGAACAAGAAATTTATGGAAATCAAGACAAAGATATGCAGCAGTTGCGAGAAGCGCAGAAAAAAGAACAGAAAATCCAGAGGAGAAGACCTTTAATTAAACTCTCATAATGGCTAAGTTGACACTATTTCCTAGTGTGTGTGTTCTTGTATGTTATTTCTTGAAATAGACTAAAAATGGTCCAGTCTCCAACCCTCCTCCAACCGCAGAGGAGTTTGGCCAAATTTACTGTTAACTCGAGATTATGAATCGAGGCACTTTCTCGATGCCTTTCACTATGTCCAGTTTTGTTGCCGTTAATTTGGCCTATCTTAACTTCTCAGCCGATAAGAGTGTTGCGCTGTTATCATATTTTTGGGGCGCTCGTCGCCCACTTATATCGCAGCCAAAATATAAGTAAAAAACGGATTATTAAAATGTTAATCATCGTTTAATCGATATATCTATGTCCTGATGTTTCGTGAATTCAATTGAGCGAAAACTTGCATTTATCTATATATAAAGCATGAACATATATTTTAGTGAACTTCTCTCACATCGATAATAGATTGTTTATCTGACTAGTATCCGTCGCGGAATAAAGGACCCATCGACTGGATTTGATCTGAAAATAATAATGGTATGGAAGCATGCGCTAATTATTTTTCTTAAAATCTGTTTTACCAAACATGGATCGTTTCAACCGAAAACTGAAAGCTGTGTTAAGAGTTTTCCTGGTGTATTACCTAGATGTGTAATTTGTTTTATAATTTGGTAGTATTCATTACAGATTTTTTTAGAATTACTGTCTTGTGATATAGTTCAAATAAAGAGAATATATCAACAACGTTTATTTCTGACATAAGCTTGCCTGGAAATTTAGCGGAAATACTGGCAATCGGAATTAGAGGTGTTGATAATTCTCGCCACAGTGGGTCTGTGAAAACCCATCGGCTTGAAACAACAGCGAAGGGAGAGGGGTTAATTTCTTTGAAAGAAAAAAACTGAAACAGCACTGTTGACGGGGGGCTTCATAATATACTCACGTTCTTTTATTTATTGCTGATGTCATGTGTCTGAGAAATTAACCAAATAATGGAAGTAATTCCGCCCAATTCAGAGGGCAATCAGGCTTTATACCAACGCTTACATACATTTTACTATAGAAACGATACCGCGTTTGCTTGTCTGAAAACTTCGCATTTGAGCGTTTATGTTCATAAAATATTCAGTGAATTACCAGACGCTCCTGTGATCTTCGTAGTCTCTTAATTTCTGAATACGGGGAAAATCTTTGATTAAAATTCTAAAAAACAGGTTCAAAATAACAGAATAATAATGAGCCAGGTTATACTTTTTCAATTGGCGGTGTTTCTCTCTTCCCATTTATAACGTTTAGAGAAACTGCGCTTTCTGAGCAAGTATGCGACTACAGATCTCTAGACGGAATAACAAAATAATATTAAATGATTCATGTTCAGTCTAATTCATTTAAATGCATATGTATTCGCCGAGATTTATCTCGCTGCCACAGAGTATATATATATAGCGAGCATACGCCTTCCGAATGATTCAAACTTTCATTTGATGGCATCTCGATTCCATTCTCGAAGCATGTCGAGTTATTTCGAGGAGGATCGAGATAGTCTCCCGCTTCGAGAGAAAACCGCGAGCAAACCGGGACAACAATCGATAGAGATAAACCGGGACCCTTCGCGACAAGATATTTATCGGTTTTACTCGTTTATCGAGAAACCGTCTCGATCGATTGGACGTGACCCCTTAGCTCTCTGTTTGAATGGAACTTTTCTCAAAGAAGCAGAAAAAGATAAATTTGAATTACGGCAATATACACCCTATCATTCCTATGCTTTGCAAGAGCATGGACAGGCTACAGGCGGCTCTTCAATACTTGTTAAAATGAGTGTTTTGCATCGTCCTATTGATTTGAAGACAGATTTACAAGCTGTAGCAGTCCGCCTTACTTTGAATTCTGTATTCTCATTATGCACGGTGTACATAAATTCATCTGGAGGTCTCGGTCTTAGTGAACTTCAGAATCTTTACGATCAGCTCTCTCTCTCTCCCTTTATTGATGGGTGATTTTAACGGCCGTAGTAAATTTTGAGATAGAGAAGAAAATTTTAAAGGAAAAGTTGAAGATTTTATATCAAATAATTCTTTGTGTATTTTTAATGATGGTTCTTATACACATTTTTCCACAGCTCATGGAACCTACTCAGCTTTAGATATCTCACTTTGCGATCTTCCTATACTCGAAGAATTTACTTGGTCTGTTCATGATGACCTTTGTTGAAGTGATCACTTTCCCAGTTTTAAAAGCTGTTCATTCAGCTGATGATCCCCTTTAACAAGGTATAATTTCAAAAAAGCAAATTAGTCAGAATTTAAAAAATTTTGTTCACAAGAACTACAAGCAGTTTCTTTTGCTGATGTTCCAGATCCTGTACAGTTATTCTCAGATATGCTGATTGAAATTGCTAAGCAAACCATACCCATATCTTCAGTAGTTGCACATATTAAAAAACCATGGTTTAATGATGACCGCAAAGAAGCAAGGAAATGTTGGAAGAAAGCTGAACGGTGTTTCCGCCGACATCCACATTCTGAAAATTTGAAAGATCTCAGAGTAACTAGAGTTAAAGCTCGTAGAACCACGAAACAGAACAAACGTGATTCTTGGAAAAATTATGTTTCTAAGATCAATACACATTCTCCTATAACAAATAAAAGGCAAAAGCTCCAAGTCTAGTGTTCATCATCTCAACGATGGAAATCAGGTGTTAACTGAGTAGAGATTGCAAATAAGCTAGGCGAAACAATTGCCAAAAACTCTTCGTCAGATAATTATGTACCTAAATTTCAAGGTTTCCAGAAAAGAGAAGAGAAAAATGAAATTAAATTCCCCTCTGGTAACCATGAAGGCTATAACGCTATGTTTACAATTGAGGAACTCTCTCGAAAGCTAGCGATTCTGCTCCCTGATAATATCCATAATCAACTTTTGAAACATCTCTAGAAATTCTATTACGCATATTCAACAGACTTTGGACAAGAGAAGACATTCCACCGTCACGGCATAATGCCATCGTTATATCAGTACCAAAGCCTGGCCGTAACCATACAGACCCTGATAATTATCGTCCGATTTCACAGACTAGCTGTGTTTGTAAAACAATGGAACGCATGATAAATGATCGCCTTGTTTGGTACCTAGAAACTGAAAAGAAACTGAAAAGATATTCAAGCTGATTTCCATAAAAAAATAGAAGTACCATTGACCATTTAGTCAGATTAGATTTCTATGTCAAGAATGCTTTCGCCAAGAATGAACATGTAGTTTTCATCTTTTATGATTTAGAAAAAGCTTATGATACTACATGAAAATACGGGATTCTAAAATACTTTCACACTCGTATTAAAGGGCCGATTACCCATTTTCATATCCAACTTTTTGAATGATAGACAATTCCAAGTTCGGTTGGGTACAACCATGTCTGATCATTTCGGCCAAGATCAATGTGTCTCACGGGGCAGTATTTTGTCTACTACTCTGTTTAGTATCAAGATCAACAGCTTGGCAGAAGTTTTGAATAAATCAATTGATGGTTCCCTCTTTCTAGACGATTTCAACATTTCGTTCAGCGGAAAAAGTATACACAACATTGAGAGAACATTACAACTTTGCCTGAATAGAATTCAGAAATGGCTTCAAATTCTCCAGAATCAACACAAATTGTATACACTTCTGCAGAAAATATTTCCAGCACAAAGACCCAGTACTAATATTAGATGGAACTAAGCTCAAAGTGGTAAAAGAGGTCAAATTCTTAGGAATGTTGTTTGACCACCGACTAATATTCAAATCGCATGTAAATACGTCTCCATTTATATCGATCACTTGTTCGTTCCAAACTTGATTATGGCTCTATTATTTACAACGGTGCAAGCGAGTCAAACTTAGCAAAGCTAGATCCTATTCTTCATCAAGGACTAAGACTTTGCCTTGGAGCGTTCAAAACATCCCCCAAAGAAAGCTTATATGTCGAAGCAGATGAATTTCCTTTAGAACTTCGAAGAATTAAACTATCACTGCAATATATCACAAAATTGCGATCAAATCACTCGAATCCTGCATATAACTGTGTTTTCAAACCTCAGTTCGCGGATCTCTATTGAAGACATCCTCCATTATTCCACCTCTTCGAATTCGTATGAAATCACACTTTGTAGGAGCTGGTATTAAGCTTTGTCAAATTTTACCTAACAAGCTTTTACCAATTCCACCATGGCAGTTAGCTCAACCAGAAGTAGATATTTCTCTAACGAAATATAACGAGAGGTCATGAATGATCTTGGCGCCCACAATTGTCCGATAATTGTAAGCTAATGACAAGAGGATCTTTTTGTCCATTGTTACTAAGAAGAAACGATGGATTTGTAATTTTGTTCAAAGAATTTCGAATCTGAGCGAAAAAGATCGAAAAAGGGACACTGGAAAACACCAAGATATAATCTTTGAGTTTCAAGATTTCTAGAATATGTACTTATGTCGGTTGTTATAGTACAAGAGAAATAAGCAAAGTATGTCTGAAAGTGAATGTACATGTACGGAGGATCCTTCGTCTTCGTTTTGTAGTATTTTTATTTCATTCAATTTTTTGCACGTTTCATCATTGGGTACTGGAAGCGATGACAAATCTCTTTGACACTTTGGCATACTTAAGATTTTATAATTAGGAACGAATGCTAATTCTGTTCTGTTTACTGGGCTAGTTTGAGAGATCTCTTTTAAGATACCATGCTCGAAAATAGTAAGATGGTACAATACTTAATACTGAAGGGATCCGGTCCGCGCAGTAATGTTGAAACTTGGAAAGTGTCTGAATCTTGGATCGAAACATGCAGTAGTCTACAGTTGTCGAGTTGTGTCACAAGAGTGACGTCGCTTCATGTAGCCGACCCGCCGGCAGACGAAAGGGTGGGGCAGTTCACTTGCAACTGCATGTACTAAAGAAAACTGATTTAAAATTTGAAGAAATACATTTTAATTCCGAATTATTTGAACTCCTTGATATGGAAGGTGAAGATATGGATATTCTCTATAGTCAATATATAGAATATGCCCCACCGTTTGATCCGCCGACTCGTGTGATGCAACGTCACAACTCTGGAATACCGTATTACTTTGAAGCGTAACTTGGATTTTCGAATCGGACCAGAAAAGGCATCTTGCCCAACTGGACCACAACGGGAACCTGTGTACCAAATTTGAGAAAGATTCAGGCAGTACTTCCTGAGCAATCAACATAACAAAGTTTCATTGAGAAATCCAAGATGGGGTGGCCATACTGGATTTTCGAATCGGACCGAAAAGGGTATTTTGCACAACTAGACCCCAAGAGAAACCTGTGTACCAAATTTGAGAAAGATCCATGCGGAAAAACAGGGCTATTCCACCAAGCGCCTACACTCAAAGTTTCTCAAATTTGGCGATACATATCACATGCTGATAGCAAAATACGAACGTAGCGTGCAAGATCTATGGCGCTACGTTTCGTAACTTGTGTCTAATTCCGCTTAACCCGGGGCTAGGGGCCGTATGAACCCATGTACTTCAAGATCCTCATGGTACTCATATGAACAGTCACAATCAAAGCGTGACTGAGATACATCTTTTTTTTTAGATGACTCTATAACGAATATTATGGATTAAGAATACTGATCAGCGATACGGATTTGATATTTTTGGAACATCATGATGTCTTGCCGGCATCATTGAAAACTGTTGACCGCTTCTCTTGCAGGAAACAAGCCTATGTTTTTGTATACTATGATTGTCTTTTTGAATTTGGTGCTAATACTGTTATATGGAAAATGGAATAGGTCTTTGGATTATGGACGCGGATATTCTCTAATGGACGACGGTTGGATTATGAATGACGGACTAGACGCTTGTAATTCCTGAGAAATGATAACAGATTTTCATGGGGAAATCCAAGATGGCTGCCTGATGGATATATTGGATTTTGGAATCGGACCAGAAAAGGTATCTTTCACAACTGGACCACAGGGGGAACCTGTGTACCAAATTTGAGAAAGATTCAGGCAGTACTTCCTGAGAAATCACGATAACAAAGTTTCATGGGGAAATCTAATATGGCCGCCTGTTGGTCATATTGGATTTTCGAATCGGACCAGAAAAGGTATCTTGCACAACTAGACCATAAGGGGAACCTGTGTACCAAATTTGAGAAAGATCCATGCAGCACTTCCT
>JAVTVY010038865.1:0-15976 GCA_036873755.1 Hanleya hanleyi
GATTATACCAGATCAGATCTCCGTCGGGGCGACTTTCACGAGTTGCTTTGCAGCTATTACCGCGGTTCCACTGCTGAGTCCACCTGATCATAGATGTTATGTCGCTGCTCTGGTATACTTAAATTTAATTGAATGAACATTCTTCTGTCTGCATCATATGACCTCCTGTTACACCATATTATCCTTTCCAGGTAGAGACACTGTTTGTTCAGTAGGTAATTGGGCTCAGACCTATGTGACGTCATACTGTTTAATAGCATGGTAAATATTTGTAGAGAGTAGTATTGATATTAATGCTGAGCAATATTTACTAACTTTTTAACGATGAATCATTGGCAGTTCTATCCTCTATTCAGTAGCCTATGCTATCTGGAATGTAAATGCGGTCCCCGATCGATATAATCTGTTGACAATTATACCCCTTTTCGTGATGGAAGGGGAGGAGGCGCTGTGCATTTGACAGTTCAAACACCGGCACTGATAATTACAAAATACTGAGAAACATTTACACAGACTGATTCAATAATTATAGGAAAATATGACTATTCAGTTACGCATGCACTAGAATAGAGATTGACGAATCTTAGTTTATTCGACGACTGAGGTAATATGAACATCCTTTATCTATTTCTGTCGTTATAACGTTTCTGTTTATAGATACGTAAGTAGTAGTGTAAGCGTATTACAAGTTAACTTGACCTACTTTTTTGTTCCCCCCCGGTGGCGGAGTGTGGCGGAACTTTTCGGGGGATTCACCAGTGGGGGTTTCCCAATGACGATCACGTGATCAAGGCATGTCTAGACTTGTTCTGGGTTGTACAGTTCTGCCATACGGAGGATGGGTACTAGTATTTGAAATAAATAAATTAATTAATTTTAATTAATTACTTGTAAAATGGCGGTGTTTTTAGACGGCGCAAGGGAGCAAACGAGGCGGTGGGGACGTCACGGGGAGAAAAAACCCTCACATTACCCTTCGGCCACCGCGCAATCCATATAATAATAATAAACATAATCTATAGGTGTTGTACCATGTTAATAGGATCAGTCTAGCATCTGTACCACCCTAGGGTCGAGTGTTTATTGTCCCGTGTATCTCCGCAAGAAAACAACAAAGAAAATGGCGGCTCCAGGATGGTGCGGGGACGCCCTTTCCCCATCACGGCGTCGACCGTAGCGCCATCTGCACACATTGACGCAAGGGAGACAACTCGTGTGGCCCAAGGATGTGGAAATAGCCGTGTTGGAGCTAGGGGAGCCCCTAGTGGACCGATGGGATCGAGTGAGGTATCAATGTGAAGCCTAGGTGAAGGGGCATGTAATGGGGTGGGTGTGGGGTTGAACTAGCGTCATTCTGCGCATGCGCGGTGGCCGAAGGGTATGAAAATAGCCGTTTTGGAGCTAGCGAAGCCAATAATAGTCCAATGGGATCGAGTGAGGTATCAAAGTGAAGCTTATGTGGAGGGGCATCTGACTGGACTAGCGGCTTGGGCGTTGTCACCATTCTGCGCATGCGCGGTGGCCCAAGGGTATGGAAATAGCCGTGTTGGGAGCTAGCGAAGCCAATAATGGTGCAATGGGATCGAGTGAGGTATCAAAGTGAAGCTTAGGTGAAGGGGCATCTGATGGGATGGGTGTGGGGTTGAAATAGCGCCATTCTGCGCATGCGCGGTGGCCGAAGGGTATGGAAATAGCCGTGTTGGGAGCTAGCGAAGCCAATAATGGTCCAATGGGGTCGAGTGAGGTATCAAAGTGAAGCCTAGGTAAAGGGGCATCTGACTGGACTAGTGGGTGTGAACTAGCGTCATTCTGCGCATGCGCATAGACGTTTTGGGGATGTAGGGGAGTTACTCATGATCCAATGGGGTCGAGTGAGGTATCAAAGTGAAGCTTAGATGAAGGGGCATCTGATGGGTTGGGTGTGCGGTAGGAATATCATTCTGCGCATGCGCAGACGCAATGCGGAGCTCTCGTCCAATCAGAAGCGAGTATTTCAAATTCGTCACAGAGCTGTCAGCCAATCAGAAGCGAGTATTTTGACCCGGTGCATTATGGGCCATATCCAAGATGGCGGCACGTATGTTCAAGATGGCGGCACATCCGGTGTCGAAAACTGGCCATTTCGTCGGGATGTGGTCACCTAGTGTCGAAAACTGGACCTTGTATGGGTCCTGCTAGACGTTTTGGAGATAGGGGAGCCCCTAATGGGCCGATGGAGTTGTATGAGGTATCAAAGTGAAGTATATTTCAAGCATGGGTGGGTGCATGTAAAATTTTTCCTGAAAAAATACGGAACACGGACTTTATCCTAAATTACGCGAAAATGCCTATATGGGGTATGGGGAGTATAGGACCATCCTGGGAAACCTACTTCTCGACATTTGCGATATAGGTTGTGAGGTCTCGTTTTCTTAGTCTCGTCATGTAGAACATGATAGGAAGTGTCCCGAAGCGAATCGTTGAAATTTTTGAAAAAGTACGATATAGCCCCATATAGGCCCATACTGGGGTATAGGATCAATGTTTGTCCCCCTGGGAAACGTACTTCTATACATTTGCGGTACGGTTGAGGGGTCTCGTTTTACTCGTCTCGTCATGTAGAACATGATAGGAAGTGTCCCCGTGCGAATCGGTGAAATTTTTGAAAAAGTACGATATAGCCCCATATACACACGTAAATTCCCCCCGCGACGGTGCCGATCGGCACGGTAAACAGTGTGACCATTGGAATGGTCCGGAATGGTGACGACCGGGTTCAGAATGGTGACGAGCATATCGTCACCACTCGTGACCATTCCAATGGTCACAATGTTTACCGTGCCGATCGTCACCATTCGTTTGACAATCGTGTGTACCGCTCCGGTACACAGGCGCATGTTTACCGTCTGTGTAAACATGTAACTCTTCTGTATTTCAGGGTACATAAAGTATTCAGTCTCCTGTCCGTTGTGTTATAAATGTCAGTTATTGTACCTGCTTGGAGATTTATTCAATGTGTCCGACGATGGACACACCACTACGGACACGAATGGTGCACGAACGGTACCGGCGCGGACACAAGCAAATAGTTTTTGAAACGCCGGCACTGCGTAGAACTCTTTTACGTACGGAGGTTCAGTTAGTCCGCTCCTCGTGGCGCGTTCATCACTGTTCGAATTCATCCAAAACAACAACAACAACATCATATTCAACGAGTAACAGCTGGCGAGTCAGCAGTCGTCTTGGAGCTTGTGCGTCTTTTTGCTGTGCAGCGACAACAGTCGACAATGAGACAGGCCTGCTATTAATCAGTCAAAGAGAACAGAAACAGGAAAAAACAACAACATGGAAAATGAAGGAAAAGGAAACAGAAATTTTTTGATCTGCCAGGCTGCCGACGTCATGCCATGGACATCAAATCGTCATGGAACAGGTGAACGAGCGAAGTATTTCATTAATTTAAAGAATTGATTTTGATTTTGAAAATGGACTGTGGCAGGTAATTATAATTGAGTAGATGGAAGGGAAAGATGGAATGCTTACATTAGCACTAAGTAAGTGTTTTGGTGATGTGTACTGGAATTAGGGGGGGGGGGGGAGGTAGGTGGAATCTTGAACTTACAGAAAGCCCAAAAATTAATAACTGTATTTCAGAACGGGAATGGGATACCATTACCATATGGAATTTTTTTTCCCCAAGGTGACAGCAAAATGATTACCATTTTTTTTTTATTTTCCCAAGGTGACAGAAAAATGATCTGAAACCTCCAAAACCAGTGCTAAAAATTATGCTGAGTGAGTCCAATAACTCCCATGTTAATGCAGATATATTCTTTATGTACCGTACAAAAGACGGTTCTGTATTTGATGATCTGAATATTAGTCCGGGTCAAACATATGTTAATAATTATAAACGTCTGGTTCGTCATTCATCTGTCGTCCATCAAAAAATAACCATGTCCATAACCCAAAGACCTATGTCCCCGATACACTCCTGGTTTCCCTGCTCGTTAACCCTGCAGATAATCGCCTCTTGGCCGCTACAGGTCCTTAAAGCTTTTTAAATATGCATTATCCAATCATTGTGCTGTACTGGTGATTCCTCACTATGCCTATTGGTTGAAATCTTGATGCCACAGATAAAAATACAAACTGAGAAAAATTCTCCACAGTTTTGATTTGAATTGGCTAAACAGTTTCCAAAGGCTGTTTATAAACTCTATTAACATTAGTCCTTGGTAATTTGATGAAATATGGAATGGAGACTCTGTTACTCCAGAGTCACTCAGTATCCGGGAGATGAGACCAGGGCCTAGACCAGGGCCTAGAAATCCGTGATAACTGGAATATTTTCGCCCCGGTCCAGAACTCAGTCCCATGCTGTAGATACAGGCAGAAGAATACGAAATACAAATTAACATGGGGGGTCAGAGTCTCGCGTCAATGCACCTGTCAGTTCACCGGGGCAAAGCTATTTTCTAAGAATTAAAGGGGAATCTTACTGGCACTTGATGTCTCAAGAGTGGTAGATCATTCAATTTTTTTGCATAACCTCTATTTATTTGTATTTCAGATCCATTGTTTGGAATTTCACTCATCTCTGTGCAGCTATATTTTAGATTGACATTCCATCATTTCTCCATGATCAGAGAAGTATTTCAGCTGATATTCCCACCCAAACTATGTGAGTGCTGGAGAATTGCTGTCTGCTATCAACGATGCTGCAGAAATTAAATCAGCTGTTTGAGTAAGTGCAGAGGTTTCATTTTCAGGCCTTTCTCATTTGAAAATCAGAGAGATATACGCTATGTCCTGGAGATCTCCTGGCACTGATAATTAAAAAAGTGAGGATGGGGAATTTCACAATAAAGCAGGGTACGTAAGCACTTCGAAGAATGACAAGCAATTCATTGTGACTCAATCTTTCAGTTTATTCCTTCAAACCATCATCAGTCCAGAGTAATTGTACAGAGAAACCCATGGCCAGTGTTAATTAATTGTTTGTTTCTCGTAACCTTGCTTGTAAAAATACACATGCTGAGTGCGATGATTATTAGTTATTAATTATTAACTTGCAAACCAATGGTACACAAATATGAAGAAAATTAGCAAGTCTCACTCATCAAAATGTAAATCCCTCATGGATTTTAATAAGTTGCCATCAAAATATAGATAAGGGCTGGTTACGGGAAAGGAACCATTAATTATCAGTGGCCTAACAGAATTTCACCTCATCTTAGCATGTAAAGGGGGATTTATACCCGAAAAATCTGATCAATCAAATTTTTCGATTCATTGCCAGTCTTTTGGCGATTTATTGCCAATATCTTAGAAAATTCACCTATGTGTCAATCTCGACACGAGGAAAATATTGAGAAAAAAAAATCATATTTACGTTTACTTTGTACATAATTTTTGTCAGTGGGAATGTCAAACAGGCTTATTCCAGTTAAGTATAAGAACCCCAAATACAGGGTCAAAGTGTCAAACAATAGCACTGGATCACTATTTTCCCCATGTAGTACCTACAGGTAAAAATATTAACCAAATTATGTTCAATATAATTTTTCATGCCATATCCGGGTATCTGTATATTGGGATAATATCTTTCTATAGTTGGGCTAATATCACTCCGGTTGTATTGTACAACAAGTTGTAGATCATTTTGATGCTTCAATTCATTTGAAGTTGCTATACTTACATATAACTGGGTTAAGCCCGATCGATTTCTGATTAAATTATGTTTTCCTTATTTCAATTTCAATATCTTCCTTGTGTCGAGATTGACAATTCGGAGAAGCTTTGTGACCTTGAACTCTAAGCTGTTTGTAAGAAATCGCCAAAAACTGACAAGGGGTCGAAAAATGTGATTAATGAGCTTTTCGGGTACCATATAAATCTCCCTTAAACCAGAATTAGAAAAGTTGTGGTGATGGAGTTTGATCTCTATCATTAAACACAATATTGTAAGAGCTTCAATGTGGAAAACTGCTTCATTGCCCTATTTAATGTGTAGCCAGTGACTAAGTTGATCTGATTGGTTGAAAAATGAGATTTGTTCCAGCTTCATTTAAAAATCAGTCCAGTGTGTGCAGAAGTTCACATGGTGTTGCCCTAAATCTGTTTAGATTTAACATGGCAGAGATGTGTACATGTGGGAAGTGCACAGGTCATCTCAGCTCATTTTAAGAAAAACAGCCAACCAATTGCAAACAGCCAAATTTTGGCTAATAATAGAGGGAATTCCATTTAACGGTGCATTAACCTAAACCTAACTATAACCTAAACAAATTCAAATTAAGAGATAACCAAAATCCTGTTACCAAATTGATTACTAAAACGCCAACAAACTAATAACTGAAATAATTAGGAAAGATAAGGAAACAAAAAACAACAACCAACCCACTAACTACATGTAAACTCAAACGAATTGCAAACTAAACAAAAAAGAAAGAGATAAATGGAATGAAAACAGGAATGATAACCACCAACTTAAGTGAACTAAACAAAATGAAATGCAAAAATCTCTAGGGCCATGCACTATTTAACGGAATTTCCTCTCTTTCCTGGCCCAGATCTGACAGACATGGCCGGAATTTTCTTTTTCCACCAGTCATGCTGGCTACACAAAACAAGGTGAAAGCAGTTTTGAACAGAGCTCTTATGAATATATAGTGTTTATGGTCAAGTCTGGGATTTAAGTGTTGCATGGATGCATACACTTTAAGAGAAATTCAGAATCCACTAACACACTACTTTTGGACACAGGGACCTCAAATATTAAAGCCTTTGTTTATTTACATATGTCATTGATGTACAATGTACACAGCTCCAGACTGGATCTTCCGGACTTATTGCAAGTGAGGTATTTGGTTATGTGTGTGGTCAAGTTTAACGCGCGACGCATACAGTAACATGCTATACCATAATACTATAGTCTCCTTGTGATAAACAGTGGATTATTAATATCTAGTACTAGAAATGTGACTGTTATAAGGGTACATGGATCATGGATGATGTGAGAGTAGTTTCAGGTGAAGATTGAATCATTCTGGATAAGTTTCGCAATGCAATGAGTAACGGATTGGGGTGGGGGGGGGGCTCGAACTGGCATTTCCTCTCGAATGCAGCATTCTGGGACATCCTTATTTTTGGGAAAATTATACATATAGTTTCATAAACATCGAGGCAAAAATTCTGAAATTTTGGAAAACACAAATTTCTGAGAACTTGTCATGCATGTGACTGTCATTTTGAATTGACGACTTTATCAAGCTTTATGCGGCTGAAACTCCATAACCCTCTGTCAGTTTAAGCAGAGCATTTCATGTGTTTTCACTTTTTGTTTCAGAGTTATGAAGGAATAGTATGTATGTTGTAAGAACTTCCCCATCAAGATGGTATCTGTTTGCAACAGCCTAGGTCACTTCCAGTAGGAATTAGACACATCATCTGACCGACTACATGCTGACCAAGGTAGTTCTGTTGTGAAAGATTGCCGCCATTGTCTCTGTGAGTATGGACATCAACTATGTTTAATGTATTATATGCTCATTGAATGTTCTTTTGCAACAGATATATTTCATATTTTCCTATTCATATTCTTCATGGATTAGTTAATGATGGAATTATCAGCCTATCTACTTCATTTCGTTTAAATGAAATATTAAGTCTCCTAGTAGCTTGAGAAAACTGAGCTCCAAACTTGGTATCTCAAGCTCAGCTGATTTCAGAAATTAAATCTGTATCACTTGTCTGCCATTGTTTGATGTCGAGTTGAGAAGTCGCATCAGACCACCTGGCTGGACGTCAATGCTTGTTTGTAAATGTTCAGACTTCAGGATGCTGCCTGGTTTCATGTGATGTGATGTCACAATGAAGGAAATATAGGCAATGATGTTTTGCAAATCAGATTTCAGCTGGGCTTGAGGTACCAACTTTTTAAAAGCTTCTTCTACAAGACAAATGACATGTACTTCAATTTAAACCAAGCAAAGTAGATTCACTGATATTTTTATCATTATTCAACCAATATAAAAAAATACTTTTGCAATTCTCCTTTAGCAGGAACAATGCTGCAGTGGACATTGGCTATCGCGTGACATTTATGTTTTCAAATAGGTACTGTAATTCAAAAACTTCAAAATGTCTTTATTCGTGTAACATAAATGAAGGCCACATTTTTTATTGGGCACAACAGAATTGAGCACAAGAACTCCACCTACTACAGTCGAGGCCAGTACATTGTTCTCTTAAGGGCATTCTTATGTATAGGCTTTGTTTCTGTTCATGATGGTTGTATGAATTTTGTCATTTTGTTTCATAGGTCCGCTGTTGCTGACAAACTACATGGATGGATTCCAAGCAGACCATTAATGTGTACAAAGGAGGATCTGATGATATTGGTAAAGAAGTGATTCACTCTCACACTTGTTATATTTAACTGATAGAGGACTGAACATGAACTTGCATCCAAGACAGAAATGTGCAGTGACCTTGACCATTACATGACTTCTTGACCTAGGTTCAATAGGCTTCTTCTTGATCATAAGTTTGACGTATACACTGAGCTGTAGCATAGGCATAACATTTTTCAATGATTTTAGCCAGTGACCTTGACCTTTTGACCTCAAAATGAGAGAGAGAGAGAGAGAGAATTAGGGTTTAACGTCGCATGACCTCAAAATGAATATGGTTCCTTTTGCACCATGGGTATAACCAAAGTTTGGTACCAATCCATAACTAGGAACTGAAGATAATGCACAGAGAACAAAAATTCGCACAGGTTAACAGATGGACAAACAGACGGATGGACAGTCAGTAAAACCAGAAGCTTCTTTGCCAGGAGTTTAATTACATCTCAAATTGAGTGAGTGAGTATGATTTAACGTCTCTTTCAACACTATTGCAGTCAAATCACAAGGTTTGATTCCTATTCCTTTTCACACCCAGAAACCACGTGGGTAGGGTCCTGTTCCTTTTCACACCAGGACACTCCACGGAGTCGCCTCTTACGACAAGCCCTCTGAAGAGCTGAAGCCTAATCTCACCATGACCTGGAGTCTGAACAATGACACCCCAGGTTGAACCTCAGGAGATCCACGAGACCACACAATCCACAACCCTGAACTGCCAGAAGTTCTGGCCTGGACATAAACAATTCATGATGATTTCCAGATTTTTGGGCCACAATCACCTTAACCTTTGATCTCATAATAGGATTCTCCCTTATCCCATGGATAAAGTATATTCCAAGTTTGGTAGCAGTCCATAACTTGGAAGCAGAGATATTGCACAGACAAAACAGACAGACAGAACTTGCTATTGCATAATATGACCTTGTCAAATGACCTTAAAGTAGGTAAGGTGATATAAGCAACACAAGAACAAGAAAAAGCAACAAATTCCAAAAGCTTAAATCCATAGAGTGATAAACCTGGGAATTTGTCATGTGTTGATATAAATTTAACCATCATGCATTTGTATCATGTAGAGTGTCATTGTAATTTGAAATGTATAATATCGCTTTTAATACGTCCGCCTAGGCGGACGTATTATGTGATGGCGGTTTCCGTCCGTCGGGGCGTGTGTCCGTCTGTCCGTCCCCCGTGTCCGGTCTATATCTGGGAGAGTTTTCTATCTACAGTTCTAATTTTTGGTGAGTGGATACCCTACGGGGAGACGGTGTGTCGCGTACCAAAATGAAGGTCAAGGTCAGAGGTCAAAGGTCACTGGCCTAAAAAACAGGAAATCACTGAAGTGTTCATGTCCGGTCTATATCTGAACGTTTTCTATCGACAGTTGCAATTTTTTGTGAGTGGATACGCTACGTGGAGACGATGTGTCGCGTACCAAAATTGAGGTCGATGTCAGAGGTCAAAGGTCACTGTTGCCTAAAATCAGGAAATCATTGATCATTGACAGTTTTCTATCTATAGTTCTAATTTTTGGTGAGTGAATGCCCTAGGGGGGAATGATGTGTTGCATACCAAATGTAGGTCGAGGTCAGAGGTCAAAGGTCAGAGAGACCGAAAAATCAGGAAATCATTAAAAAAATTCTAATTTTTTGTGAGTGGATTCAGTAGGGAGAAATGAAGTGTCGCATACCAAAATATAGGTCAAGGTCAAAGGTCACTGTGACCCAGAAATCAGGAAATAATTAAAACTAACTTGTGTCAGTAGATACATTAGGGGGACACGATGTGTCACATACCAAATGTAGGTCAAAGGTCAAAGGTCACTGTGACCCAAAAATCGTGAAATTGTTAAAAATCATGATTTTTTGTGTCCGTTGAGAAATTATGGGGAGATGGTTTGTCATGTACCAAAATTTAGGTCAAGGTCAATAGTCAAGGTCACTGACCCCAGAATCAAGAAATCTTCGAATTTTTTTTTTTTTTTGTCCTTAGATACATTAGGGGGACATGATGTGTCACGCATCAAAATGTAGGTCAAGGCCGAACGTCAAGGTCACTATGACCCCCAAAATCATGAAATTCATAAAGAATTTTTGTGCCCACTGATACATTGACAGAAGACGATGTGTC
Source organism: Hanleya hanleyi (assembly GCA_036873755.1). NCBI lineage: Eukaryota > Metazoa > Mollusca > Polyplacophora > Lepidopleurida > Hanleyidae > Hanleya > Hanleya hanleyi. The sequence continues at coordinate 10,527 of JAVTVY010038865.1, forward strand.
GTGTACCAAAATTTAGGGCAACGGTCAAGGTCACTGACTCCAAAATCAGCAAATCATTGAGTCACATTTTCATATGCCTGTCGAAGACGAGGTCATGTAATGCGATGTTTCTTTCTGTCCATTCATCCATTAACATTTGTTGTCCATGCGATATCTCTAGTTTCAAGGTATGGAGTGGTATCAAATACCTTACTCGCATGGTGAAGAGGAGCCATACATCAATTTATCAAAGGTGAAGGTCAAGGCCATACATCAATTTATCAAAGGTCAAGGTCACAGTCCCCCAAAACTGAATCAAGTTTAGCTGACTATATGTGTTAGGTTTGAATATTCAGAGGTCTCTCCCCTAATGTATACAGCATTTGTCCTGTGGTGTTGTCTCCCATGTTTGAAACAGCTACATTTAGTTGAACTGTTGTGAAATAAAAACCATACATTTACTAATTTAACGGGGAGAGGGGTCCTTTATGAACTTCATACCTGTTTATCAACTCAAGAACAATAGTTTACTTCATCACTTTCTTCTTCCTTCATGAAAAATTCTCTCGTCTGAAAGAAATCCGTTTGCAGGAAAACTACTATTTTCTTGTGTTTGACTATTGTCGATTTCAGTGTTGGATATGTGACCTCTCGGTTCTTGCTCCACGGTCAACTAGTTTCCAAGAGTTAAGCCCATTTTAGTTTATCATTCAATTTTAGATGTGATATATGTTACATTCTCAGAAGCACAAAATTGCAGACCTTTCTCTGGATTACTAGCTACCAATTGGAATCAAGGCTATTAAGCAACCTTGAAATTTGGACCAATGTAATTCCAGATACATGTATACGAGCGTATATTGAAGCCCCTTGGGCTCTTGTTTTCTACTGTCATCTCATGGTTGACAGACCGATGGATGGGATGACATTAGAAACCAGTTTCAATTCGTCCTGAATGATCATGGGGTGTCACCAGGATATCTTGAGAGGGGATCGTTTCCTATGTTCACTTATTAGAGAGCCCAGTACTGTGTTCTCCATCCTAGGAAAATAATATATAGGCTCAGCTTGCTCGTTTGCACTCAACGACCCCCACTAACAACGCCCTTGCTGGTCATGGACTACTGTTAAAATTGACTTTGGGGTATTGTCATAATGTATGTCTGTCCATCTGTTTTCTTGTTACTGCAGTATCTAAGGAATGATTATGCCTAGGAGCCTCAAACTTGGATCACACATACATCATCAATGATCAACTGTTTGATTTTACTTTTTGTCACCAATTTTCTAAACATAACATCATTTAAATACACCCAAGGCTGAGTGGTTCTCAGTGCTTTGCACAGTTCATGTTTTCAGTTGATATGAATGCTCATTTGTCTATAAATGTCAATGTTGTTGGATATAATAATATATCGGGTGAGTTCCAGTAAACGAGAGGCAATGAAACCCCTTAATATATATTTTGGTATGTAATAATGCTCTGTTATATGGTACTTTGATATCTCATCGATAGAAAATTTATCACATATAATGTTTATAACTGACTGAATGATCCAAATGAGAATACCTAATTGAATTGAGTTATTGAACATGTTGAATCATTCTAAATTATTTAGATAGCTGCTGATTATATTATGTTATTTGTTACAATGTTGTTATCATTTGCAGTGAGTTGGGAACACTGATGATATATTGGGATCACAGCTTCTCTTTCACATACCTCTTCCACTTTGATCTCACCTTACATGGAATGATGAAGACTTCCAACATACAGTTTATATCGTTTCAAGATCCAAGATCTTCATCAGGCATTTATCATCAATACTAGGAGCTAGAAGGAGGTCTACGGTTCTCAACTGTGATTCGAGCCCTACACATTGCGTAAGTATACTCAAGCTTGAGTGCGACATTAAACCAAATCCCCCCCCCCTTCCTTTTCAAGCTTCGATCATATGGATATTTACACCGCATTAGCAAATGCGATGATGTGTATATTGAAAAGAGCCTCTTGTTACCTGACTATCCTTTTAAAATTCTGCTACTGACTGGAATGGAGGGTCTGTATCCAAAGGCTTTCTTGGAAAACCCCATCTTCACAACATCAAGGTTTCCTTTTGAGCCAAAGGTGAAACCTTGAACAGCTTTCATAGCAGACCGCGTTCCGCCCACTTTCAGTGTTTTCTACAATTGCCTGGTTTGTGGGATATTTGATGGCAGATTAATACATATATTTTCAATAATTTGGAAAAACTAGTAAAATTAATTTTTCTTCAAATCGATTTTAAAAAATATTTTTCCTTTATGTTCATTAATTTTCATAATTTATTTCATATAAAGGGTACCACCATCTACTATTTTCATCTGTCATCCATGACAGACTCATATTTTTAGCCCACCGTCAGCAGATGGTGGGCTGTTCAAATCACTTTTCGTCCGTGGTCCGTCGTCCGTCAGTCCGTCCGTAAACAATTCTTGTTACCGCGATTTCTCAGGAACTACTGCATGGATCTTTTTCAGATTTGGTACACAGGTTCCCCTTGGGGTCTAGTTGTGCAAGAAACATTTTCTAGTCCGATTCGAATATCCAATATGGCCACCAGGCAGCCATCTTGGATTTCCCCATGAAACCTTGTTATCACGTTTTCTCAGGAACTACTGCATGGATCTTTCTCAAATTTGGTACACAGGTCCCACATGGGGACTAGTTGAGCAAAATACCTTTTCTGGTCCGATTCGAAAATCCAATATGGCCACCAGGCAGCCATCTTGGATTTCCCCATGAAACCTTGTTATCACGATTTCTCAGGAACTACTGCATGGATCTTTCTCAAATTTGGTACACAGGTTCCCCTTGGGGTCTAGTTGTGCAAGATGCCTTTTCTGGTCCGATTCGAAAATCCAATATGGCCATCAGGCGGCCATCTTAGATTTCCCCATGAAACTTTGTTATCGTGATTTCTCAGGAAGTACTGCCTGGATCTTTCTCAAATTTGGTAGACAGGTTGCCCTCCCTTACAGAAATTTAAGGTTGCGGGGAGCTCCCGCTAAGCTCCCGGGCTCATATGTTAACTTGCGCGAGCTATCCGCTACCTTGCGCGAGCTATCCGCTACCTTGCGCGAACTAGTGCGAGCTAACCAGCAGATCGCGAGAGCCAGCGGGAGCTACCCGTTAGCTTGCGTGAGATACCCGCTACCTCGCGCTCACTATCATAGATTGTTTCTAGTACTCACCGCAAGTTTGCGCTACCTACCATCATCGCAGAGTTTCAAACCTGCTAGCTCGCGAGAGGTAGCGCAACTTTGCGGGAGCTATCGCAAGTTTGAGATATTTGATAGTCTCTGTATTCTTGAGATTCCACACCATTACTTTTCCTGTCCAGCTATATAGGCCTTCCTTAAACCAACATCTGGAAAATCTGGGTCAGCCTCGTGACCAGTGTGTAGGAATACATAATAAAATTCCAAAGTTCCCTTCCACACAAGGCCAAAAAATCTGTTCTCTGCAGTGCTACAGATATTTATTTATGTTTTCACATTCTTGTGAATGATAAACTTTCTTTAGATATGGGATTAGTGCCCTTTTATCCTTGGTATTTCCTGCCCTGGAAATGGACTACTTTTGAACAGGGAGGGATGGTGTGTGATGCAGTCAGCATTTGAAAAATTGGGGGGAGAAGCTGTTATACATCTCAGTTCAATGGATGTATCTATAAGAGAGAGTCATTTCATGTTGTTTCATTAGTTTCTGGTAAGTACATGCTCTTTTAAATGATCAAGCAATCATAGCTGAGTTTTGCCTGAAGTGAATTAACATAGTGAGAGTAAGAGAGGGTTTAATTATGAATTTTCTAACTTAGACCTGGTGTAGAGTATAAGGCATATAATGCATTTAGTAATCCACTGAAACTCACCTCATGTTATTTCTTACAGTGGATTTCATATTACATTTCCGAGGTGACTCAGCATGACATCTAAATAGATCCTCTGTTGTTTTCATAAGCTTCAAACTTTAGGCCGCTAATTGATTTCATCGCGGGTTATTTTCAGTCTCAACTTCGAAAGTTGCCCCGAGATGTTCGCGCATCTTGTAACAGACGTCTTGATTGGGTATTCGGGGAAGCAAACGTTTGATTGACAGAGTGTCGGCTGGTCGGGAGACGTTTGATTAGACACTATACTCAAATGGGGCGGACCCATCGAGTGAATGATAGCCGAGTGAGACATTGTTTAGTCTTTGATACTCCGCCCCGCAGCATGTCAGTGATAGATTATTGTCTGATTATTTTGAAGAATTTCCATTCAGACTCGCAAAATCAGTCGCAGAAAATGACATGATTAACATGAAGGGGACGCGGATGGCCAGTTGTTTTACAAATGAGGTTTCGTTGAAGCTTCTTGAATCACAAAATGTGGACATATTATTCCCGGATGGTATACTAAGCACGGCCGACAAAATGGTATTACAACATCACATCAACACCCTCAGCTCGCCGCATAAACTAAGGAAACCTCGAGATCTCTCGAAAACTGTCACAGTAGGCGGTCAGTCGACAGGACTTCTCCCGTCACAGTCACAGGTGGGGTTGGTTAGTTTCAATTAATACCATAATAAAACAAATGATGGAAATATAATGTAAATTAATTTTCAGAGATCATGCAGATCCCAGTAAATTACCGCCTGTCTCACATTATAAGCTAGGGCATGGGATTTTCGGTCAGTTCTTCTCAGGGAAGAGAAAATCTCCATATGTAATTTGTGTATTTTTATTCTGATACTTGAAGGAAATTAATGAATCTGTTCAGAATCAAATGTTATTTTCAAAGCACAATGACATTGGGCATGTACGTTACAATGTGACAGTGCGTTATGAAAATAACATGCGATGTATTGGAGATTTTATTGGTTCTGAATAGATTTTCCTGAAATTTCAGAATAAAAATACACAATACACAAATTATATATAGATACTGTCAAGCGGTAATTGCTTGAAAAAATATGCCACTCGGCCACTTATTCATTTCATATTACAATTCAATTCAATTCAATTCTTTATTGGCACTAACACAATTCACATTGGTTATGGCCAAGAAACCATATCAAACACACAATAGTTCAGTGTACTACAAGAAACAGTAATACAAAGTGAAAACATGAGTAACAGGATACCTAACAGCCAGTGCTATTACCTGGAAGGACTTCTCCTGTTAAAACTCTCAGAAATAAATTTTGCGAAGAGTTTGGTGGTCTTAAATGTGTCACATTGTAGAAGTTTAGTGAATACCTTTTGGATATGATACATAGAGTTCGGAACATCGATGGATAAATCCCATGCATGGAGTTAAAACTCCGGCATGGTCCATGCAATAACACGTCTTGTTCATAACTGGATTTAATAAATGAAAAAAATCAAATTTAGTTCGTTTATGCCATTTATTTCTGTTCCAATTTACCCTTTACTGAAGTGTGG
>JAVTVY010038866.1:0-16085 GCA_036873755.1 Hanleya hanleyi
GGTCGCTGTACACCCCATCCAGTTCCAGCGTTGTCCCGATCCATGCCCAACTAGATATTGTCACCTCATTTGTAGAGGGATTACGCAGGCAAATCGGGACCCTTGAAGCACCCCGAATTGCCATCTTGGGCACCATTATAACTGACTGGTCAATCACAGGCTCCAAGACGTAATCAACTGGCGCGAAACCATGCATCACTCCCTGAACCAACTGGGAGGTGAGCGGAGGAACAGTAACCGTTTCGGCCAGCGTAACCCTACTAATTGACAGTGGTTTCCCTTCCCCATGACACTTCAAGGTCGCGGACACCTTTCTGTCTCCAATAACTAAGACATTCTTATTGAAGTCCACGATACAGTTATTGGCAGACAGGAAGTCAAGAGAAGGTCATCAACCAATGGAGCAACCACGACGTCCCAGGTACAATGAAAATCTAGCACTGACATTGGTACCTGCCTAACTAGCATTCCCATACTAGAGGATCCCTGGAACGCCCCAGTTAACCGAACAGGAGATGACGACAATCCTTGTAACCCCAGTTTAGAGTATAATTCATAACTCATCACTGTGGCCTGTGCAGCTGTATCAACCACTGCCGTGACTGGCGTCGAACCAACTTGCACTGGGACGGTCATAGTCCAACCAGGAGAACGAGATAGAGCAATATCCCGGATCGCCACAGCGGGAGTCTCTGAAACATCTCTCTCTGTCACAGAGCCTCTCCATTTCCTCTGGCCACGGCGACTTACACTTGGGGCTGAGAACCGGCCACCGTTCCCAGCCCTTGAGCGTTTAAAGGACCCTGCGAGTATCGGGTTGGACAATTACGGCTTATGTGACCGATTTAATCACAGCTATAGCACCGCAATTGAGATCTCGCGTTTCTCGTTGACTGTGCACACTGAGAACTCTTGTGTCCCACTTTCCCGCACGTGTAGCATGTAATAGCAGTAGCAGTAGGGGTCCTTGAACTCTGGAGAGACTCCTTCACTTTCCCCTGGATGCACTCCCCAATTAAGGTCTTTATTGTTGTCCTCAACTCCTCACTTAACTGCTTCTCAGTATCAGTTGCCCATATCATTGGCTCTGTATTCTGATCCAGGCCCACAGCCCGAACAGATTTCACAGCCAATGACTTATGATTATGCAAGGACAGAGTCACATACTTCAAAGCCTCTTGAATTGTTTGTGGCTCTTTCTCCATTGCGAAGGCAACTGCCTGTCGCTCCCGGCATCCTCGCAAAAAATGCTCCACACAAACAGTTTGAATAACACTGTCTGGAGCATCGGGATAGGCATTCAATGCCAAATAGTTGCATTTTTCCGCAAAATCCTCGAGTGTATCATCAGGACCCCGTTCCTCAACCTGCAACCGCCGCCTTATTGCTTGCGGAGGTTCGCGAATACCGTATCGCTTTTCTAAATTCTCCATTAATCTGTCCAAGTCTCCCTTGTCTCTTTCGGATTGCACATGGAAATACTCGATGGCTTTCCCATGCATGCACTCCAAAAGTTTTCGGAGAGCTTTCTTCTTATCCCATGCCCTAATCTTGGATTCCAATTCGAATTTAATTCGAAACGGAATCCAAGTATCCTTTGCGCCAGAAAACACCAAGGTCTTCGGTAGATGTGGGCTACGGCTACGCCTACGATATCCCCTAGTCGACCTACTAGTCCTCGGAGATCTCGATGCACGGGAGTAAGCGGAGCCACTATTACATCCACTATCATCAGTATCAGCTTCTGCTCCTGATGGTATATCATCCGTTGCCGCCAGCACAGGGGCTTGGACCACATTATTATTGATTACCGCAGGGGGCTGCGGTTGAGAATCGTACCTCACCCCCCTATGGCTAAGTGGTGGAGGTTAGGCATACCGACTGGCCGCCTCAGCATCACCTCTAGCAGGAGTCGAAGTCTTTGCATTCCGATGCACACCTATTGATCGAACGGCCTGTGTACCGACTTCTTGACTACCAACCTCTGTCCCTCGAGCTGGACCCGTATGAACGGAAGTTGGCAACCCAGAATTACGAACTGGTCCCCGAATACCTGGGGGATTGCCATGACCATACACACTAGTCGATGGCATTACGCTCATAAGTCCATTCATAAATCTAGTCTGGGAGTTGTCCAGCACAGCCGAAGGGACAGTGGTATCCTCCAATATTCCCTCATCGGCATGTTGCTGAGCCGGCTCCTGCCTTGGCTCTTGCTGACCAACCTCGCCGACCGGAAAGGTATTATTTAGTGGATTTAATTCCACTCCTGCACGTGGAGGTGGCCCATTCACCTGAACATGATCACTCGACTGAACCGAAGCTGCGTTCAACCGAGCATGGAATGTATTTACTGGTGCAGGCGATGGCGTTACTGGAACCGGAACTGCATTCGACCGATTTGGAACCTCTTCCCTACCCCTTTCAGTTAACTGTTGAGGTGTGTCAGCATTATCTGCTAGGTCCGCCTGACGAGCGTCCCTTATCTGTTCAGAGGTTACCTGTAATGAACTCTCTGATGCTCCCCCACGGTTACTTAATAATGCAACGACAGTTCTTATATCGGAACCCATTTGTTCTACTTTACCATCCACTTGACCTACTTGAGTATTTACTTGTTGACCTAGTTCACCTACTTTGTTATTCACTTGGTCAACTTTATCATTCACTTGACCTACTCTGTCATTCACTTCACCTACTCTGTCATTCACTTCACCTACTTGCGTGTTTACTTGTTGACCTAATTGTTCAACCTTAATATCCACTTGAGTCAATTGAAGGCCTTGAGTATCAACCTTTTCCTCTATTTCACCTACTCGATCAGTCAATTCCTGATGCTGATCAACTACTGTTTCTACTTCATTCCGAAGGCGCTGAATGACTTCTTCCCATTGATTATTCCTGCTAGAAAAATCACTAATAAATTTCCGTATCTCGTGGTCCTTGGTGGCCAATTGACTCTCCAAGAACACACGATTTTCCACAAATTTCTTTTGCAATCCACGTAGATGACTTTCTTGAAGCTTTAATTGATACTCCATGAGTGTACTACCTCGCATCTCTACCCCAGTTATGGTTTCATGCAACAACAACTCAAAGGCATATTCCTTTGTAAACTTTGTTGCTTGCAAAAATTCCTCAAATGGAATCAATTCATCTGGTCTTTGGAGAACTACTAATGCATTAGCCCTAGCTGCACCAATACCTTCCAATTGAATCAATTCCTCACTTGTAGCTATTGCTACATTCAATGGCCTTATCTCACTATCTGCCATGTCAAGAATCGAAGTGAGCAGACAAGCCAACGGAAATTATAACCAATATTCTCCACTCTATCACCCGAAACCGTCAAGGTCCTATCCTATATCCACCATTAACCAACCAGGCAACTGCAGAAATCAAATCATTAATTCACTATCCACCACTAGTATCGCCACAGTGTATCAGCCCGACTTAATCCGCTTTAAGTCGGCAAATACCGATGATAGGGATGGGGGAAAGAAAGAAAAAAAAAAATAAATAAATAAATAAATAAATAAATAAATAATGTCCACCGGCACTCACCAACCCGTATAACCAGCGTGCGTCAGTTAACTTCCCTCTCCAAACAATTTGGAAAATACCGATCGGAGATGGGGAGTGAAAAAGAAAAAAACACAAAAACCAATGTTACGTAACTGGTATTTGCCAACCAGTAGGACCAGTACGCCACAATCAGTTACCAAATGCAAACTGGGAAATACCGACCAAGGACCGATATCAGTAACTGGCACTTACTAATCAGTAGAACCAGCATGCATCAGTTCACCTCAATCAGTTACCAAATGCAACCTGGGAAATACCGACCGAGGACTGATCACTAACTGGCACTCACCAACCAGCCGAACCAGAATGAATCGGTTCACTTTAATCACTTACCAATCCAAATTGGAAAAAATACCGACTGCGGACTAATGTCGCAAACTGGCACTTACCAACCAGCAAAACCAGAATGTATCGGTTCACCTCAAACACTTACCAGTCCAAATTGGGAAAATACCGACTGCGGACTAATGTCGCTAACTGGCACTTACCAACCAGTAAAACCAGTATGAATCGGTTCACTCCAATCACTCACCAATCCAAATTGGAAAAATACCGACCGCGGACTAATATCACTAGCTGGCACTTACTTACCAGTAGAACCAGTATGAATTAGTTCACCTCAATCAGTTATAAAATTTAAACTGGACAATACCGACCGAGGACTAATATCGCTAACTGGCACTTACCAGTAAAACCAGTATGAATCGGTCCACTTCAATTACTTAACCAATCCAAATTGGACAAATACCGACTGAAGATGTGCCAAATATAATAGAAAATATTTGAATTGCTAATTATAATTAAACAACCAATGTTAAATCGTTGAAATATCCCAATACATGAATTCTATTATTATCTCTTGTGTTTAGGAGAATACACCCTAGTTAGCAAATTGATTTTTAAATTGTACTAAATCGAGGAGTTAATAGTGGGCGAATAGCTTTTAAGAATATTTCAGCTATATCACGACGAATCAACTAAGCACCACCCAGCCCAGCTAAAGTCAGAATCCGATAGGATCCTTTATCAGAAACTGACCTATCACTAAACCAATGAGCAAATTTACAACCTGAAGATCTTTCAGTCAGTGAACCAGTACTCTTATTTATCCTCCAAGATAATTCCTACTCTGCCACTAGAGTTGTATTATAAATAATTTTCAATCCATTCAAACCCCTCAAAGTTATTTAATAGAAATTTCATTCAATATCATACAATCAAATGATTTGAATTAGAATCCCTGATTATTACTATAAAGGTAATGGTTGATCACTATTACAGTATTTGCCAATTCTTCAAACATTTATGCCTACTAGCAGTATCAGAATAAGATTAAATGTTGGCTCCTTGAGTGGATTATAGTGTAGACAGGATTTTAATTGAGGGCTGAAATCTATCCTAATTATTATGATGTCAATCAAATCACAAAAACACAACCTTGCATACACACATTAACACGCAACACAGAAAGCAACACACATGATAAACACCAATGATCGATGAAGGTTTTGTTATGAAATGATATATGAAATGATTTCACACCACAATACTTCAAATTATAAAAATCAAATAATGCCTATATAGCCAGCATTATTAAAGTTTAAGACCATTTTCAACCGGAGGGGTCCACTGAGGCCAGCTCTATATTTATATTAACTCAAACTTTCCTAATCTCTAACTGCACTATAAATTTAGAAAACAAAATAACCGCCGAATATTAGGAACAAAAGAAAATACATAAATAACCTAATTAATTTAGAATTAAAGGCCGGTACTCAGTGGACAACAGGAAGCCCGGCGAATCAACTCCCAGACCAAGGGAAACTACTCTTGTAATACACGACTAGGTTTCCCAATCGTTCACATCAAGTGAACCGGTTTACTCATATAAAAATAAACCCCAAATAATCAGGTTCAATACCACCAAATACGCGACACCGAAATTGCTCCTAATCCAGAGTTTTATTCCGGCGTTTTCTATCCTATCTCAAACAATAATATACTATTCCACCTTCTATATCATAGTTTGAAAATTGAAACTAAAATTGTCCTGCACGGACTTCACTCGAATCAACCCGAAAAATTCTGTCAAATTTTCCTAATTATTTACAAATAAAGCCACAATTCCCACTAACCGCTAAATTTATCCTTTATATCCGTATGTTTTGCTTTAATAAAACCGGAAATATTAAGCCAATATACCCGTCTAGAGGTTTCAAAAACCGAAAGCTCTCCGCTAAATTATTCGAAATTCAACATGGCGGCCGAAAAGAAAATGTCAGGAGCCAAACAGCCAAGACCACGTGCGTTTCAGATATCGCCCTACAAGGCTATATTTAATTTTGCAATCAAAACTAGGCTTGTATTAGTTTACTTTGGCACCAGATGAAGTAGGACCTGGTCCGGGAGAAGATGCGGCAGGCTTACCTGTATAATAGATCTTGCAAATCCCTCCGGCTGTATATCGTACCTCTGTCTAGTACGGCTGGATATGGTCGACTGGGCCGAGTATAGGCACGGACTCTCCGATCTCCCGTTCTCAGCCTTCTGGCTTTTCATTGGCTGAGGGTCTTCGGGATTCTCCGGCCATCTTCGCTGGTTCAACATGATCTCAGCGGCCACTACCACACTTTTGTAATAAATCATAATTCTTTATCGCAAAATATATTCGTTCTCACTCAAAAGAACTGTTTTCTACCGGTTCTTTTGTTGCCACATGCTTGTCTATCGTACTGCATTGTCGACAGTATGGGTTCAAACGTACCATATGCGACGTGCCCATATACTGGAAATATGAATTTTGTATTTTGTCCTTTTACCGCTTTGAACATCAAACATCGTCAGCATTAAACTTCTTACTCGTAAGTTGTATAATCAGAATAGGTACAGAAGTATATCATTTCAGATCACGGAATTTAACTTATTTTATCCAATGATAGTTCTGAAATCTTGTAATAGATGTGGATGACATAAATATTTCGAAATATTTGTATCATGAATTAAAAAGCGCCCGTCACTCATTTTCGAACAAAATTCACCCCACATTATTTCGTAGACCAGATATTAGCTTGTTGTTTTTTTGTATTCGCTTCCCATTGTCTCCAGGAACACGCCAATAACAGCGAAAATGCGTTTTAAGCGGAAATTATTTTTCATACATTTTATTAACCGAGATAATTCGAGAAATTCGAAATTGTCAACGAAGAAAAGTTACATTTAACTGAAAAGTATATATACTATTTCAAAACATCTGTAGAAAAGATATGCATTTTACAGGAACTGTAAACAATGAACAAAAAACATATCAGAAGTGATAAATTCAGGTTAGGAATTCATATATATATATTTTTTGAGAAAGTGTGTAATTAATAAGCTCTTTTACAGAGGACTCCTGATTCCGTCACGATTTTTTTTTTGTGATTCCGTCACGGACTAGATGTAACCCCCAATCACTCTTTTCTCACGAGAAAAAAAAATGATATCATCCTTGGGTATTGTATGTTAGTAAGAGATGTCATATACGGATGTATGTCAAGCCAAAGCGCTTTTTATTCCGAATTTCCGATATCGGGAATTGCAATTTCCGATATCGAGAATTCAATTTCCGATATCGGAAATTGAAGGTCGTGAATATCCGATATCGAAAATTTTAATTCCGTTATCGGAAATTTTAATTCCGATATCGGGAATTCAATTTCCGATATCGGAAATTCTCGAATAAAAAGCACTTTGGCTTGCCATACGGATGATCAGATCGAAAGAGAGCAGAAAAAAAAATTAGACAAACAACACAAGTCAAAACGGAGGACTTTCACATTCCGTCAGGGACATTTCCAAAGATTATATAACGAAAAAAGTGGGCAAGAAGACGAAGAAAGTCTACCCATAGAGAATAAAATTTCAGTAACGAGCGCTTCAAACTGTTAAAGTACTTTCCAAACCGTGATTTCGTCGCGCTGGAATTCATGTTATAAGCGTACGTAGACCTAGATCTGCACGGTAGAGAACTTGAAAGAATCAAGATGGAGGAAACTCGACTGATTCATGTAGGCAATATTCATGGAGTTTATCAGTGTTATGTTCCACATCTAACCCCCGATTCTATTTCAATTATTTTGAAATTACTGTGTAATACACGTATACCAGGATACATATAAATGAAAGTAAGCCAATATCAAACGCAGACAATATAGGGAGGTTGGGGGCTATCTTAAAGAAACTTGGTCACCAAGGTACCTGGTAATGAACCATAGAGAGCGTAGTGGGGGGAAGGGGGCAGATCTAAATCGGTATGAAGTGAAGTGAAGGGAGGTGTGAGATAGATCTAACCGACGTGAATATGTCCACATCTAAATCGATATGAAGAAAAACACCAAAATTAATATTGCATATGACACTAAGCCTAGAACTACTGATGAAGCCAAGGGAGGTGGGAGATAGATCTAACCGACGTGAAGAAAATCACACGACAGTTTCATTTTGTAATTTAGGACTAGAAAGTTCAATGGGTGGAGCCTGCAAGGGGCTGGTACTACAAATCTGAATCGGTTCGTGCACTAGAAATAATGGTGCGTACTCTCTAAACAAACTTGATTAAATGGTTCACTCAAGTAATCGAGTGGAAATTTATTTCTCTCAATTATGTTTCAGTTTAGTTAAAGTCGCTAAAGTTTGATTGAGTCACTCTATTCTGAGTGAAATTCCCTCACCTTTAGTGAAATTCGTCTAAGTTTTAGCTGATATAACAAGTAGAAAAGTTTATTCCACTGAATGAAGGTTATTTTCACCTCAATTTGAGTGAAATTTACTTATGTGGTATAAATTTACACTTTTACTTTCAGAGTTATATTTTAATAAAGTGACTCTGGCACTAGAAATAATGAAGCGGGAGAGAGGGAGCGGGGGTTGGGACGGCTGGCTTCCAGACTTCGACCTTTCGGTTGATGCCCGTTATGCGACAAGCGCCTGTAAATATCGACAGAACCTCCCTGTTTGATATAAGCGACCAATACCCGCAGCTGCAAAAATCTAAATTCGATCTAAATTCAAAATTACCCGAGTCTAAAAGTACGATGCCCATGTAAGCTCTTTCATGATCGTCATGTATAAATTGATAATAACATGTAATCGAACAAAGTAGCATTCAGATAAACGTATTTGTTTTTCACTTCGTCAAATCCTGCATAGATTTTATAAACTTCATTTGTAGATCCAATGCAGCTTTATAGGTTTCAACGCGTAATTAATTATTCTCAATGCGTACCATCTTGTCAGATATGCCGCCAGATAACGAGGTTGAAAATGGGAGCCGACAGATACGCCATGACCTGTTGATTGATAAATATTTCCACTCCGCTCACGGAATAATGAGCGAATCGGCCACCAAACACCAATATTGTCAGCGTAAACCAATATATTTCAGGCCCCCTGAAAACAGGAAGTTGAACATGGAGTGTCCTTCCCTAAAAATAGAAGTATATAAAACCCTTCTTCATTAGCATTGACGCAGTTATCGGGAGGTTGATCCGGTTATGTGACTTCTGGGCCAAAGGGCGCTCCGAAGAGGACATTACATCCAGGTATGACGTGACTGCCGGTATCAATCTGAGCTAGCGCAGTCAGCAGCGGAAAAAGGGCATTTGAATGCATCCTCCCCACAGCACATGCTCCATTTCACCATCCTCGCGAGCCAGTGTATCGATCGGTCTATTGGGATCGATACACTGGCTTGGTTAGTTACCCATATGAGTTCTTGATATAAATAGATGAAGGGATTTCCCTTGAATCAATCCAGTCAGTGAACGCGCTAAGCTGGTTGATTAGGCCAATCCGCTGCGAGATATCAGATGTGACAGGTTTCAATTTCATCGCGGGCCGAACTGCTTTGATGTCAAGCGGAAGTCTACATCGGAAGTCAAAGCAAAAACCGCAGACTGGAGATACCGACATGAAATTCAAAACAAGCGCGGTGGATGAAATGTACGAGATTATATAATAGAGGCATCGACTCAAGAACTCATTCGAATCACCAAAAAAGTCCAGGTAAACCCTCTGCGGGGATGTAGGATTTACCTGGACTTGTGAAGATGCATTTCACAGGCTCATTTATCATCCCTGCCTCCAATAGCGGAAGTTGACCTTTACTACGTTGCTATGACGTATAGGGGAAACCCACGTACGCACGGTTCAGTTTGAATCCGGCCGAACATCTCCTTCAGTTTTGCTCATGAGCGAACTACTTTTCATGTGCTCTGTCCAGATAAACAGGGATAATAATCTCTAGATAATTATTTTTAACGCTAGGTCAACAGAGGTATTATGCAGACTTGAAAAGTAATCGAGCAAACATCTATTTTCTATACATAATGTCACATCCGGCGATGTGCGCGCGGCCCGGAATCCAGTCCAAAAATCTGACTGGTGGCTGGGGTATTATTAGACCCCCAGCGAGGTGGTTGATTTGAATGGACGTTTTGTGATATAGACCATATTTGGTCAAAGTGGGTCGCGTGAGGTATGATATTGAAGAGTAGAGTTCGAATCGACTGGTTTGCATTGAAAATCTCGTGAATCTGCGCATGCGCAGCCAGGGAGTAATAGAAAAAGTGCATGTATATGGACGTTTTGTGGTAGAGATGAACCGTCTGGTCCAAATGGGTCGTGGAGTAGAGTCCGACTGGACTGGTCTAAACTGGAAATTCTTTCAATCTACGCATGCGCTGTCAGGGAGTAGTAGAAAATGGCATTTGTGTGGATTTTTTGGGGTAGAGATGTACCATCTGTGGTCCACATGGGCTGTATGGGTGTTATATTGAATCGCTTGTGGAGTAGACAGATTGGGGGTGAAACGTGCTTGTGCACTCCGGGAGTAGTATAGAAAAGTCAGTTTCTGTGGTGCGCTATATGACCACTCAATCTTACATGTCTTCTTCCTCCCCCTCCCCAACTACACACACGCACATCCACACAGAGGTAACTCTACCAGGTAGTGGGAGACCCCATCTCCCCCGAACGCACTCCTGTGCAGCTTCGAACATGCCCTTTCTAAAATACTCTGGGAGTGCACAGGTACGTTTCACCTCCAATACACCTACTCCACAAGCGATTCAGTATAACATTCCATACACCCATGTGGACCACAGGTGGTACATCTCTACCCAAAACCATCCACACAAATGCTATTATCTTCTACTCCCTGACAGCGCATGCGTAGATTGAAGGGATTTCCAACAAGGACCAGTCCAGTCGGACCCTACTCCACGAGCGCTTCAATATGACAACTCGGACGATCGATTTGGATCAGACGGTTCATCTCTACCACCAAACGTCCATATAAATGCCCTTTTTCTATTACCCCCCGACTGCGCATGCGCATATTGACGGGATTTCCAATACAAACCAGTCCAGTCAGACTCTACGCTTCAATATCACACCTCACGCGACCGATTAGGACCAAAGGTCTATATCACAAAAACGTCCACTCAAACACCCTTTTTCTACTACTGACAGACTGAGCTTGCGCAGATTGCTACTGACAGTCACGTCATACCCGGAAGTAATGTCATCCCTGGAAGCGCCCTTTGGCCCAGAAGTCACATAACCGGGTCATTCTCCCGAAAACTGCTCCAATGCTAATGAAGAAGGGTTTTATGTAAGTAGTATATAGCGAGCATTAACCCTCAGGTTGACCTTTGACCTCGGAAATTTGCATATCATGTGACACAGGTCAAAGGTCAACCTGAGGGTTAATACTCGCTATATACTACTTATGTACTATTATTTTGAGGGCAGGACGATCCATGTCCAAATTTCTGTTTTCAGGCGGCCTGAAATATATCGGTATACGCTGACAATATCGGTGTTTGGTGACGGATTCACTCATTATTTCGTGAGCGGAGTGGAAATATTTATCAATCAACAAATCAAGGCGTATAATTCGACCGCTTTTTCTTGCACGTTCAGATTGACGATTTAATTCCACACATATTTGGATTACAAGAATTGTCGCCTCCCATTTTCAACCTCGTTATCTGGTGGCATATCTGACAAGGTGGTACGTTGAATCCTATAAAGCTGAATAGAATTTACATGTGAAGTTCATAAAATCTATAGACGCTTTGACGAAGTGAAAACGAATACGTTTATCTGAAACTACTTTTTTCGATTACATGTTATTCAGCTTCAATTTATATATGACGGACCCGTAGTAAAGAGCTTACATATAGGCCTCGTACTTTTAGTCCCGGGTATTTTGAATTTAGATCGAATTTTTATTTTTGCAGCTGGGGTATTGGTCGCTAATCAAACACGTTAGGGAGGCAATTATATTTACAGGCGTTTGTCGCATGACGGGCATCAATCGAAAAGTCGGAATCTGAGAAACCAGCCGCCCCAACCCCCGCTCCCTCCTTCCCGCTTCGTTTTTTCTAGTGCCGGAGTCACTTTAGTGAAATTTAACTCTGAAAGTAAAAGTGGAAATTTATACCAGTCAAGTAAATTTCACTCAAATGGAGTGCGTTTTACTGGAGTGAAAATAACCTTCACTCATTGGAATTAACTTTTCGACTTGTTATATCAGCTAAAGCTTAGACGAATTTAACTCAAACGTGGGGAAATTTCATTCAAAATCGAGTGACTCAATCAAACTTCAGCGAATTTAACTAAACTGAAACATAATTGAGAGGAATGAATTTCAACTCGATTACTTGAGTGAACCATTGACTCAAGTTTGTTTAGAGAGTACGCAGCATTATTTCAAGTGCGAGCCCCCCATTGTCTTCGTTTGTTTCTGTATATATATCCTGCATGGTATTGCACAGTAATTTCAAAATAACTGAAACAGAATCGGGGGTTAGATTTGGAACATATAACACTGATAAACTACATGAACACTACCTACCTGAATCTGCCTGGTTTCCTTCATCTTGATTCTTTCAAGTTCTTTACCGTGCAGAACTAGATCTACGTACGCTTAATTATAACATGAATTCCAGCGCGACGAAATCACGGTTTGGAAATTTTTTCGTTAAATAATCGTTGGAAATGTGCGTGACGGAATGTGAAAGTCCTCCGTTTTGACTGGTGTTGTTTGTCTATTTTTTTTCTGCTCTCTTTCGATCTGATCATCCGTATATGACATCTCTTACTAACATACAGTACCCAAGGATGACATCATTTTTTTTCCTCGTGAGAAAAGAGTGATTGGGTCATCACAGGGGTTACATCTATTCCGTGACGGAATCCCCCAAAAAATCGTGACGAAATCGCGAGTGCGCATTTTAAATCTCCTCTGTAAAAGAGCTTTATTAATTACACATTTTCAAAAAAATATATATATATTCCTAACCTGAATTTATCACTTCTGATATGTTTTTTGTTCATTGTATACAGTTCCTGTAAAATGCATATCTTTTCTACAGATGTTTTGAAATAGTAAGCCTATACTTTTCAGTTAAATGTAACTTTTCTTCGTTGACAATTTCGAATTTCTAGACATATCTCGGTTAATAAATTGCAGGAAAAATAATTTCCGCTTAAAACACATTTTCGCTGTTATTGGCGTGTTCCTGGAGACAATGGGAAGCGAATACAAAAAAACAGCAAGCTAATATCTGGTCTACGAAATAATGTGGGGTAAATTTTGTTCGTAAATGGGTGACGGGCGCTTTTTAATTCATGATACAAATATTTCGAAATATTTATGTCATTCACATCTATTACAAGATTTCAGAACTATCATTGGATAAAATAAGTTATATTCTGTGATCTAAAATGATATACTTCTGTACCTATTCTGATTATTCAACTGACGAGTAAGAAGTTTGATGTTGACAATGTTTGACGTTCAAAGCAGTGAAAGCAAGGGCAAAATACAAAATTCATATTTCCAATATATGGGCACGTCGCATACGGTACCAACGTTTGAACACATACTGTCGATACTGCAGTACGATATACAAGCATGTGGCAGCAAAAGAACCGGTACAAAACATTTCTTTTGAGTGCGAACGAATATATTTTGCGATAAAGAATTATGATTTATTACAAAAGTTTAGAAATTTCAGTTCAGTGTGATCCTGGAGCTGTCTTTGTTGTATGACACGGTGTACGAGCAATCTGTAGAAGCAGGGACGCCTGGTGGCGAGATTGTCTCCCCTTGAACACCGAGAACGGTACTTTTTCAGGATCTGTATTCTTGCGTGGAATGACTGTACGGGGTTGAGGGGAAATTTTCGAAATGAAACGTTGACAACTGAGTTTGAGCGAACCCTTCAAACGAAATAAAAGATGATCTTTTCACAGGGATGGCGATGCTGTCAGTACAGTGCCGCCGAATATTAACGACAGCGACTCAAAATGTGACTATGTCGAACATTTTGATGCAGTGCCAGTTACAACAACAACGACAATGGGGTCGTCAAATTCACCCGTTAAAGCCAATGACGGCATATTAAGTGACAATTAATTCTCAACACTATAAATGAACCTATTTTTGCAATTATCCTGATACAATTTTGAGCATAAAGATACCCCCCCCCCCAAAAAAAAAGATTTTATGTAGATTTGGCATGATGTTCAGATTTCAGAACAGTTTAGGCCAGGTCAAATTTCTTCACACAGCATAAGCCTATTTGATATTGTTATGTAAGCTTAATAGAAATCTGGCTTCATGGGCTACATGGGGGGTGACTGGGCATGCTGGGATGGGGTAGCTTAATTGCTGAATGCTACATAAAAATACCCTGTGCTAGGAATTTTCATCCCAAAATGGCTCAGATTGCACCACAGAGCATGTGGGGTTTCTGGGGGCCCCCAGGCCCCCGGCCTAATTTTTAAACGCCTCACTGCACTCGGCAGTTAACAACCACATACACCTGTTTAGATATGATTGTACAGGTGTTCCCAAAGAAATGGAGAACCCGGAGTGGAAACTGACATCAGTTTCTAGCCAGATTCCGCTGGAGCGTAATCTGGGCGGAAACAGGTTGGAAATTTCATTACCAGTTTCCAGTCCATTTCCGCTGGATTGCAAACAGAACGGAAACTGACATCAATTTCTGACCAGTGTCCACTGTAGCGGAAATTTAAGGACAGCTTTCCGTCCAGTCTCCGTGCACCGGAATCTTAGCGGAAACCTATGTCCGTTTCCGACCTGTTTCTGCGCAACCGGAAACAGGCTAGAAACTTAATAGCTGTTTCCGGTCCATTTCCGCTGGATTTGAAACAGAGCGGAAACTCACGTTGGTATCTGAGCCGTTTCACAAGCAGGTTGGAAACTTCAATACCAGTTTCCAGTCCATTTCTGCTGCATTGGAAACAGAGCGGAAACTGACATCAGTTTCTGACCAGTTTCCGATGGAGAGGAATCTGGGCGGAAATTTAACAACAGGTTTTTGTCCAGTTTCCATGTACCGGAATCTTGGCGGAAACCTAGGTCAGTTTCCGATCTGTTTCTGCTCAAGCGGAAACCGACTGGAAAGTTGAATAGCAGTTTCCAGTCTATTTCCGCTGGATTGGAAACATGGGGGAAACTCGCGTTGGTTTCCAAGCTGTTTCTGCTCGAGCGGAAACAGGTCGGAAACTCCAGTACCAGTTTACAGTCCATTTCCGATGCATTTGAAACAGAGCGGAAACTAACATCAGTTTCCCACCCGTTTCCGCTGAAGCGTAATCTGGGCGGAAATTTAACAACAGGTTTCTGTCCAGTTTCCGTACACCGGATTCTTGGCGGAAACCAAAACACCTGTTTCCACTGGTTTCCGCATTGCGGAAACAGGCTGGAAATAGGGTGTTACAGTTTCCAACTGGTTTCCGCCAAGAATCCGCATTTTTGGAAACCAGTACATTTCACCCAGTGGGTGGCCTTGCCATCAGGGCCTACAGTCTGCCATAGATCTATATAGTGAGCCTCGGCGGAAAGTCCTCCTCGGACTTCTGCGGGCGGAACAGGGCGTGGACCAGAGGAATCACCCTTTCCGCCGTTAGCTACGCTATCTCCAGAAACCTGTTTGGCTTTTGGACAGGTTTTTTTTAAAGTGTTCTTCTGATGACAGATGAGGCATTTATTTTTCAAAGGACACCTCGAGTTCATGTGATCTTCTGATCCACGAGTATAACATGTTTTTACTTGACCGTTATACCACACAGGAAGTCTCCTACCTCCAACTAAAATAGAAGAACGAAGAGTACGTTTGAATTTCGACATCCAAATTCTTCGAACTCCTGTCTCAAGCTCTCTATCAAACGAACAGACCTCTTTTTGTACAGAGAGAATATCACCATAAAACTCAAAAGCACATCTGATCGCAGAAGCTGGGAAATCGCATGGTCCTTTCATCTTTGCTAGCAATTTCCCTGAGTCTATTCCCTCAAGATGGCCACGTTGGTATCCAGCGCAAATACCTTCCAGTACTAGGCGAGTTTTGGCAATTTCATTTGCTACTGTGACGTTCCACAGGGTATTTGATACTTGCACTAGACCTTTAAGGACTGACCATCCC
>JAVTVY010038867.1:0-17222 GCA_036873755.1 Hanleya hanleyi
CGACTTCTTTCTAACCAGATCAGTGGAAATAAAAACAAATAATCGAAATGATATATAATCTAATTGCGTATATTCGTGTTGCCTACTTGAAATTAATGTACGTGCATGTTTGGCCCTTAATATTGCAAGCTCAGTAGTATATAAAGGGCACATCGCTTATTTTTCGTGGGGAGCGTAAATGAGGCTTGTATCCTTAGGAGTCCTGGAATGCAGTGGATGTTCATGGAGGGACGGGGGTCATGGAGTGTATGGCGTCATGGAGTAACGGGACCTGGTGTTGAATTCGTGTCATTGAACCTGGTGTTAAATTAGGCTATATCGGAAAATCAATGAAAGTACTGATAGTACTGATGTCGAGTTTCCATTGATCCATAAACTTAAAAAGTACGAATACCTAGATCTGATCTCTTCTGTATTTCTATAAACCTGTAATCGGTTGTAAAATTTGTAATGAAATTATGTAGAAATGCATAGATCACTGGCAGCAGAAGTCTGACCAACTTTGCTTGTTGACTCTGGCAATTTATGAAATGTTTGCCAATAGACTGTCTATGTTGATCAAGAGAAACACTCATTTTGAGCAGTGTTTATTCACTTATTGGAACTCCAAATTTCAAGATTTTAAGATAATCAACTCCAAGATTGTCATCTCCAAGATCTACAACTCCAAGATTTTCAACTCCCTAGGTTTTACAGCTCAAGACAAATGTGAATTTGAGAACAAATATCTCAATTCAAACAGAGAGAACAGGACAGAATTATGTAGATCTACTTGCAGCTTCCAAATAATTTATTCAAACAGCATTTGCACCCTCGACCCAGAAGAAATGATCGGATGATAGCTAGGAATCTGGAAAAGAAGAATCAGTACTGTTTATTCTTCTCGAAGTAAATCACAATAGTTCAGTCATCAGCAATACGAAGAATTAGAGTACATAGCAGAAAATCTCGCAGAAAGGTTCATAAAAATTATCCGATATATTACAACAGTCAAGTTCCCTGTCAAGAAGTTGATTATGTCACGTCGACTGTATTTTATAGACTTGATATAATCACACGTTCTTGAGTCTGTTTCTTATTTTTCAAATTGTTTCGTACCTGGAAAATATGACGGCAGCTCGGTGAAATAAAAGTCACGAAGTTTCATCTTTCAAGTATAAAAAAGGGAACCAGAGAAAAGTTCACACGGGCAGGGACCTGGCAGGGTTACTAAAGTACTTATTCTATTAAGTTTCCCAGTGCAAATGATATTACACGAACTGAACCGACTAATTTACAAGCTATGAAACGCCACTGGAACCTGTCAAGGAATATCGCCAGTTCTTAAAGGGGCCTATTCCTCATGTAAGGAAAACACAATAGGTGATTACATGTAAGGAACCTTGTTAAGCCTATCTGGCCATGCCCCCCCCCCCCCCCCCCCAATTATTTTTCTTACCCCTTGAGCTAGGGGGCTGAAACTTACCACACTATAACCTTGGGCCAAGCTCTACCAGAAAATGTAAAAAAAATCCAAGATGGCCGCTTTGATGACATCACAGTGACGTCATTTTCAAAATCGGCATATAGTGGTCGATTTTTCGGTCAGATTTTCCGAATTTTTTATTTATGCAATTTCTTCGCAAAAAACGGCATGATAAATTAGTAAGTATTAATGTGATTTAAAATAAAATAATTTTTGCCCACTTTTCATTGCGGAAAAGCAGAAATTTTGAAGAACTATGACGAAAACGTAACTTTTCTTGTACCCCACGTTATCGCCATCTTGAATTTACCCATGATCCTCTGCTCGGAGGGTTGTGCAAATATGCTCAAAATGACCCCAATATGATAAACTATAACGTCACGGAGGTTCAGCTCTCCATTTCTTGTCGTTCCGGAGATAGCTCAGAAAGTTTGGTAGCCCCCCCGTCCCTCCAGGTTAAACCTGGAAAAGCTACCCGACAAGCTGTATTGCACACAGTGTTCCCGGTTTGAAGATCCTTACATGACGAACTTCCCACTAAAAAAGCTGAGGAGTTGATATTTTACTGTCGTCGATGATGGTAAGTTGTTAGTTTTATTACAGTTTGTGTGGCCAAATTCCTGATGCGAGGCCGACGTGCCTGGGCGTCACCATGTTGCCTGCGGCAGACGGGACTGCTAACCTAAGTTTTCCGGACCAGGTCACGGCTTACACTTGATCCTGAAGACGTCCCAACAACAGACACCTGAACCGCCCGTGTTAGTAATCGGGAATCGGGGCCCTATTCTGCGGATTTTCTACTACTGGTTTGTGTCATCAACTGAACTCCTCTGTACTTGACGTAATATCCCATACACTATCTCTGTGTTAAAGTCTGAGATATTTTCTAGAATTAGCTGTTCTATATGTCTATTAGATACGCGAATAATCTGTTCAAATCAATGACATAGTATCAAAGTATAGGCCTAAAATTTCAAATGAATACTATATTGTCCTCTTTTACTCAACAACACAGAAACGCAGTTTTACAAAAAAAAATCGTATATTTCATTTCTGAAAAAAACAACGAAACTGTTCTCTCATTTCGATTCGAGTTAGCTTCAGTCCTCTATAGAAGAGGTATGTGACCGACTTAACAATACAGTGTTAGATAAACAGGATAATGGACCCTAATATAGCTTTAGTAACTTTATTCTATTTCTGTTCTATTGACGGATATAAATAGACCCCGTTCTCTTATAGAATTCGAACAGGGATTAAATCACTGCCAGGCTCTGTATAAATAAGCACAATCCTAACACCCTAATTGTTTTCTGGGGTCAGCGTTAACAATTCATTGTGGTCTGTAACATTAATCTTCTTGTCCTTTAAAAGTAGACAGAATTGGCCCATGATACTTACTGTACCAAAAGAAAACACGATGCTAAATAAAGATTGATTTATTGCACTTGTGACTTCATGATAAGAGAAACCTACCCAAAGGACGTTGAACACTGAATTTGGTTTCCATTCTCTTTAAATAGAAGTAAAGTGTTGTAACACCAAGTCGTTAATAATGTGATAGATTCATTTCTCTAAATCTTAAAATGAAAACACAAATTAATTGGCTGCTCTGACAACGTTACAATGACCTCAACGCATAAAAGTATTTTATTTTATTATTATTATTTTTATTTTTTTTCCATTTCGCGAAATGCGAAAACCGCTGTGGCAGATACGGTGGTCCCCAGAGACCAGTGTCTGGTCTTCTGTACTTTTACCAAGTGACGCCGCTTTTCAGATGTCAGCGTCCGAGCTGGGTTAAATCATTGCAAGAGTACACTCATATCTGGGTGGTCACCGTTTCTGTTACATCGCAAATCTCTAGCTCGACTTCTTTCTAACCAGATCAGTGGAAATAAAAACAAATAATCGAAATGATATATAATCTAATAGCGTATATTCGTGTTGCCTACTTGAAGTTAATGTACGTGCATGTTTGGTCCCTACTATTGCAAGCTTAGTAGTATATAAACAGCAAATCTCTTATAGTCGTGGGGAGCGTAAATGAGATTAGTATCCTTAGGGGAAGTGGAATACAGTGGATGTTCATGGAGGGACGGGTGTCATGGAGTAATGGGGACTGGTGTTGAATTCGTGTGATTGAACCTGGTGTTAAATTGGGCCATATCTGCAAATCAATGGAGTACAGCAGTACGATCTACGGCACATACTTAAAATGATTATTACTTAGTTCTCAGTTGGCATTAAGAGTAGTTATGCCATAGTATCAGAACCTTCTTGGATTCATGCGACATAAACTTTGTTGAATCTCACCTGTGGCTATATGCTCGTTCAGAGTGCCAGGTTCGTGATCAGACGATCTTGCCATCGAGATGGGACCTTGGGTCTGCCACTTCTCGGCAGATCTTTGACCTCACCAATCTGCTGGAATTTGTCACATATCTTCCCGATTGCATGTGGACTCGCTGAAATATTAGCCGCCAAGTGACCAATATGGCAATTGGTCTTGGTTTGATACCCGGGGCTTGGTTAGACACGTTATCATTGGTCTCTTCACAGACGGACTGATAGACGTCCGGCAATAAGACATACGGTTTTGCATTTTTTGAAATGGGACCGTCTTGCATTCAATGCGTGCTCATAGAGGCAAACACCACCTTCAGGGTTATCAGTTCACCCATTGTTGCTCTGGTCAAACAGATGCTCTGTGAGAAACCCCGTTATAATCGAATAAGTATCTTTGAAAATATTAACCAAAGTTTAGCGGCTAAGATGACTAACCTTTGTTGAGGTGTTTATAATAACAAATTCATTCCGTGGTTGATACTGTTTTGATGATGTTTCAAACGTGACTGGGGGGAGGTATACATAATGGGCAGTGGAGTTTCAATCGCCATCTAACTCATTCAGCCTCATCGTCATCATCTCAAGTCATATTTCGTCTACCAAATCCGAGCCATGACGGATAGCTTGTGCACTACAACAAATACCAGCCACTTCCGGAGCGCATTCGTGAACTTATGACCTTTCCGAACATGCCCATATTTGAACGTATTGAGCGCCAACAATGAGTCGTATATTTCGTCTTCCTCTGATTGCTTTAAATTCAGATGCCCAGCTCTGTGAATGTTTTAACTTGAGAAACGCCCCCATGTTGTTTCCTCTTGGACTTCAAAGAGTTTGTCTTCCAGCTGTTTCTCCTCATAAACTGGGCCTTCATGTTAATATACCGAGATCCCCCTTGGGTGGTGTATTGCCCCAAACTCTATCCGCTCATTGGCTGATATTTCAAACGGACAGATCCAGTAACAACTGCACAGTCCCAATCTGCCTGCAGAGCCCGGTACGGACAGATCTGCATTATCGAGGATGCCTAGTCGTGAGTAAGTGGCGCCAGATTGGCGGACCTCAAACAGTAGCCTATACGAAGAACGATGGCCAGTTCAAATCCAGATTGTGGATTTAATCGTTTGTAATTTTGACTGCAGTATCACGTGTCCAGCTATCAACCAATCGGCGTTAGTATGAAGAATCCGGCATGTACCAAGCATTTGAACACAATGGATAACAAAGATCGGCTATGTACCGGTACCGATATCTACTGGTATGAATCAACATGGGAACAAGGCCGGTGTTTAATGAAGATAGGTCCTAGGCGGATAGAATGAGCGTAAGCATTTGCCGCTTCAGAGCAATAATTGGAGAAAATTGATCAACCTTGGTCAGGATTTTATATAAAGAACGTCATCACGTCTTGCTAGCATCATTGAAAACTGTTGACCGCTTCTCTCTTGTAGAAAAACATCTTGTGTTTTTATTATTTTTATTTCATACACATTTGGAATTAGTGCTCTCATTCGAAAGAGGTATTCCGATTACTGGCCGGGAAATTGTTTTATGGACGACGGCCGAATGTTGAATGTCGGACCTGACGCTTGCTAACTAGAACATAACGGCGATTGTCTTAAATAATTCGAGGTTTTCACTATACCATATTAACTAGAAAATAACGGTATCTTAAATAATTAACTAAAATATTAAATTAAACTTAAATTAAACTTAAATAAAATTAAATTAAACTTAAATATTTACTTAAATAACTAATAACTTAATAGATATTAATTAATAACTTAATAACTAATAGTTAATTTATTAACTTAAATATTAAAATTAAATTAAACTTAAATATTAACTAGAACATAACGGTATCTTAAACAATTCGAGATTTTCACTATACCATGCATGTAACAATCATGTTAATTTCAGGCAATCGAGCTAAATAATTCCCGAGAAATAAAGTTGTTTACGCAAATGTGAAAATGCAACAAATCAAACATTTACGTAATTAGTCCGGATGACAACAGGTCTCTATTTTACATTTTCCATTTTTTAAGCTACCCACCATTTTTATCATTTCCGCCGATGTTTTCAAGTTACAATATTACTGGTATGTTAATAGGGGAGCTAGTGACTACGGGTAAGTTTAACAACTCATATGTGCCTTTGGAGTTAGTTCCCCTGTGCTGCTATTTAAGAATGTTTGCCACTGTGAGAAGTGAAGTTAGCACGACATGACGTTCTTCACATAAAATCCTAATCAATGACCACTATTTTTTATCCAAATCAATTGCCAAATCGTTTTCCAGAGTAGGTATCTCAGTCACGCTTTGATTGTGACTGTTCATTTGAGCACCATGGATATGTAGAACACATGATATTCAAACGGCTCCTACGCTCTCAGAAATATTCAGGGAATAATCCTGAATAGATCAGGCTGCACATCCACAACTCAATTTCAGGGATAATTCCTGAAATTCAGGTATATCATCCATGAATTAAAGCTAAATTACCTGAATTTTAGGTGATTTTACGTACCTGAATAGGGTCGGGACCTTACTAATCAGGGTGGTAAATTTGCCTGAATTTCAGGGAAAATCCTCTCATTCAGGAATCGTTTTTCTGAAATTTAGGAAATTATCCCTGGATTTCAGGTAAAATCCCTGAATTTGAGTTGTGGATGTGCAGCCTGATCTATTCAGGATTATTCCCATAATATTTCTGAGAGTGTAGTCCCGGGTTAAGCGGAATCACAAGTTACGAAACGTACCGACAGAGATCTTGAACGCTACGAAAATATTCTGCCGTCAGTGTACGATATTTATCACAGATTTGAGAAATTTCGAACGGAGGCGTTTGGTGCTGTACCTCACGTTTTCGTGGGGTTTGAAACATAACGTTTTACGGGAGACACTGTACATCAAAACACTGCTTACTTGGAAAATGGGGCACAGTCCAAGATCATTTTTACCGGTCAGAACATCAAACTCAAATTCCAGATGATTCCAGAACGGAAAAGACGTCCCGTGATGCATATCGTTTGATATGATTATTATAAAACTTTATGAACTTCTGTTAATAGTAATTCTGAAAGGTGTTTTTGGAATCGAAAATACAAACCAGAGAATAAAACGTTTAATTTATTTATTTATTTATTTATTTATTTTTCAAATAATATAAGATACATGTTGTCATTATCACAGAAAATTCAGACTATGTAAATAGAGTACGGTACTATTTAGCTAAATAATATATAGCCCTCAAGAGTATGAGGGCTATAGGTCGGCCCCAGTCACCTCCAGCGAGGGTTTTAGATAATTTTATTACGAATCACCCACCTCTGAACCTGCCGTACATCTAATCTCTATCCCCTCCTGCGCACTATTTCAAAATCTTGCACACTATTGTGAAATAGTAACGATATTAGTAACGATGTCTGAATTTCCCAGACGACTTCCACTTTAAACGCGCCATGTTAACCGTATAGAGATAAGATAAGATAAGATGTTTATTAAGCCAATCATGGCGCCCAGATGGACGAACAATCACAAGAACAAGAATCAATGCATTACAAACAAATTCACAAATGATTCACAATTAATTCATTGATCGATTAGCCCCCCCCCCCCCCAAATTTACATGCTTTCCCCTTCCCAATATGTCACAAGCTATTTTAGGAGTACAAATGCGAAAATAGACACTAAAGTAGACAGGACCTCTATTAAATATTAGCTGGCATCAGTTATCCCCCTTGAGCTGTCCCCTACATCAGAGATCCTATCCTCATAAACGGATAAAATGTCATATATACAATGACCCAGATACTTCTGAATTGTTTTGTCTTCACAGGACATTAACCATATGAATTGTTTGGCAGTTGGAAGATGTTTGAAGCTCGAACAGAAATTATTAACATAGTCAACCAACATCTGACGCGGGCCAGAAAAGTCTGGACATTCTAGAAGAACATGTATTTCATCATCTAAAGAAGTTGTGCATGATGGGCATGTTCTTTGGCTGACAACAGTACCTTTATACCTTCCTGTTTCAATACCGAGTTTATGCGCACTAATTCGAAATTTACATAAAGCAGATCTATGTTTAAAAGGTAGCTCAAGGTAAGGTTCAACTTGTAGACAGTGACGTCACCAACATGGCGCGCAGAGAGCTAGAAGTTTCCGACTGGAAAATTCAGACGGCGATATATTCGTTACTATTTCACAATAGTGTGCAAGATTTTGAAATAGTGCGCAGGAGGGGATAGAGTTTAGATGTACGGCAGGTTCAGAGGTGGGTGATTCGTAATAAAATTATCTAAAACCCTCGCTGGAGGTGACTGGGGCCGACGTATAGCCCTCATACTCTTGAGGGCTATATTATTTAGCTAGGTACTATTATATATCTCCCTAGTATAATCCGTGGCGTGTCCGACTCCGACTCCTCCTTCTCCTCCTCCCCTCCCTCCTACTCCGCTTCACTCACTGCACAGCGGGTCGCATAGGTGTGGCGCGGGATAGGGTGGGGCGAGAGACCTGGGGTTTTCACTACCTGAGATTCCATGGGCCAGGCTTGCACCCTACAGTAGAATGGGTCGACTGCGCATGCGCGATGAGTAGTGCGCGATGAGTAGTATAGAAAGGGCACGCGATCTCCCTGTGTTAATAAAAGGAGCTGAACTACTATATATATAATTGACAAAATTTGGAAAGGAGAAAAACCCAAAATGGATAACATGGATTTATATTGCGAAAACATATTACCCTGAGTATCAAATCCTGGGATGGGATATCTGAAAGATACTGTGTCCCGGTGTGGAGGCTAAGAAATTCCGGTGGCTAAGAGTGTCCGTCCCCTATCTTCCAACCCAGCTAGGACACTTTTCTCCACATTGGGGACAAGTGTCCTTCCTTGGTTGCAATAGAAAAGGATTGGGAAGGGACACTCATACCCAGGACATTCTTATCCATCACACCGGTCCTGAAATTGTGAGCTTGTTTAGTCTAGACACCCGCGTGCACGCACTCACCCACGCAAACTTTTGTAGATACTTCATGTAGGTAGCTATTATCAGAGTCTTTGTGCAGCTGAAAAGGTTCAAGTCTAGACATAATGTTGTCCCCAGACTTGGCTATTGTACGCATTGTCTCGTGATCCTTACATGAAGTATGAACCCAAACTGGTAACATCCCGCCTCCAATTCGGATTAAATATAAACAACTTCCATGAGACACATTTCAATGCTCGGATCTTGTTGACTGACAGCTTAGTGCGAGTTGCCGAAATTTGATTGGTCACATTATGAAATTTGAGGTCTTTAAGACGACAGGGCTTGCGCGCGGGTGATCTTTAAGATGTTGTAACGCGAAGTCGTCTCAAGACACAGGGATGGTCTTCATAAAACCTAAACAATAATAGTTTCCAAGGTCCGGCTTCTGAGATTTCTCGAAGTCTTGACAACCTCTTTAAATGAGAGAGGATACAACGAAAACGAAGTTCAATGTCTGTTGAATATTAAGCCGATTTATTGTAAATTCATTCCACCTAACTTAGGAATGACCGGCACCATTTGGCAGGCAGACTAGCACAACCTCATCAACATCAGACTATTCTGTAAACAGTCACTTCGGAACTGGAGATAGCAATAACCATTATCGGAGACTTGAGCCTCTGTGAGACCTGACGGTTTAGCCATCAGGGAGACCTGGTGTTACTAGTCTGACTATAATGTGCCGTTGATGCCGTTATATACAATACTAGACGTTTACAATGTCAATTTAGCCCGGCATAGATGTCCTTACAACTTCGGTACAATTATGACAGACAGATCACAAATCTGTCTCATTACATAATTCAGTCGTCAAAACCAAGGTTAAATCATTATACTTATATAAGCGGTTTCTACGTTAACTGTATAAATCTGAACTTACATAACTAATTCTCACAAATAGTTGTGTTTGCAATAACCGACCTGAAGGGTCATGGAATAGTATTTCGGAAATAGGTTTGTCAAAACACATCACAATACCAAGGACGCATGCATACAGATTTATATAAAATTGTTAAATGAAAAGTCGAAATTTATACATTTCACAACATGCATCCGCCCGCCAGGATACCAACTGCCGAATGCATGCCTCATTCTCTTGTCGATTTCAATCGTCTTCGAATGTCTGGATTGACTCAACTCGAACTGCAAGGCCATCGTAGGCCTACGATGGATTTGATATTCAGGCCACGAAAACATAGGATTGGAAAATTTAAATGAAATAAAGACGAATACAATTGCAATATCACCCAGTTGTGATAATGGTACATATATTACACATTGGTATAACTCACAATGGAATTCAATTATAATGTAACTGCATTACTCACTAATGTATGTTGATCAACCATAACATATAAAATAACCAACAGGTGAAAGGAACTACCAAAATTCCGAAATATGTCCCTGTGGTCGAAATGAACTCCACTATCAGTGTGCCTAATAAATAGTCAGGAAACTACGGTGGCACATATAGGACATACAATTATTTTCAATTTTAATTAAATTGTTTAGGGAATTTTCACCTGGGTGGAAATAGTTTTCGTCCAGGTGATAATATTTTCGTGGGTGGAAATAGTTTTCACCCAAGTGATAATATTTCCATCCAGGTGAAAACTATTTCAACCCAGGTGATAATATTTCCCCCCAGGTGAAAATTATTTCAACCCAGATGATAATATTTCCCCCCAGGTGAAAATTATTTCAACCCAGATGATAATATTTCCACCCAGGTGAAAAATAAAACTATTTCCACCCAGGTGATAATATTTCCCCCCAGGTGAAAATTATTTCAACCCAGATGATAATATTTCCACCCAGGTGAAAAATAAAACTATTTCCACCCAGGTGATAATATTTCCAACCAGGTGAAAATATTTTCACCCAGGTGAAAACTATTTCCACCCAGGTGATAATATTTCCACCTAGGTGAGAATTTCTTAAAAATTAAATTAAGATGGGAAAAATGGTATGTCCTATATGAGCCACCGTACATATCATTTCAGTTTGATTCTCCCTGGATTGGATTTCGTAAAAGCAAGCATGACCTCCAGGGCCGTAGCCAGAATTTACTGAGGGGTATATCCTCCTTTCCAACTATCCGGTCAGCTTTGAGCCATCGTTGGAACAGACGGACTGTAAATAAGTAAAACTTTATGGTTGGGCCCGCTTACGGGACGATAAGGAACGTCGGTTATAATGAACTGGGGATGGAGATTATATGGATGACCAGCAGTAGTATAGAAAGAGCAAATCTCTTAGCATTTCTGCGGCGGACGATCGGATGACTGAAATGGGGAAAAAACGGTGACGGATCCTTGACCTGGGGTTGCTATGGCAACGTGGAGAATGGTGAAGAGGTCACCTTATGGGAGGGGTGACTGTAAAAAAAATAGGATGTTTTTTGAAACAATTTACATCTAAACCCCGGGAAAACCCCTGTCAACTGGGTATAATTGGGCGAATATGTGTCCCACGGGGTGGGCAAGGTGTCAACCTGAAGCACTTTTCCTGCACCAATAAAATGCGGAAAACGGAATTACCATATACAATAGTGAACCCCCCGTCAAATGGGTCCAGGTGGACCATTCTTCGTCCCAATTGGCCGTACGAAGCCTCATCTTAAAGCCTCATGCCCAGTCGAGGAGTATTAGCGAAAGCGGGCAGTTTGGAGGTGCGCATGCGTATTTTTAGGCGATTGAGGGACCATTGTTGCTCCAAATGTGCCGTGCGGGGTGTCATCTCTAACATTTCGGCATGTAGACTAGGCTTGAAGTGGTTTGGACTGTAAGTGACGTCATGGTGCGCATGCCCAGTCGAGGGGTAGTAGAGAAAGCGGGCATTTTGGAGGTGCGCAGGGGCATGTTGGGGCGATTGAGGGACCATATCCGATATAGCATGCATTGTGTCGCATTGAAGCTTACGTTGTGTAGAGTAAGACTCCGGTGAAGCCCACGTGACTGTGACTTCATTGGTGACGTCACCAGTAGTAGAAAATACTCTCGTTGGGTGGATAAATATGGCAATAATCCCGACAAAGTCATCTTTTTAACACATAACAATAGAAACATTGTATTCTCCCATTTTGCTTGAACTTGATCTTCAACTTTGGAACTGATAGAACACATTAACAAAGTCCACTATAGAGTCATTTTGTTATCACGAATTCAGAGAAAATTTATACCCGATCTTAGTAAACTCAAATCACGGACATCATACCTTACACCTAGGGTCTATAAATCCCGTGTGATTTTAACTATATCAGTTAGCCAGTCAGGTGGCTGACTGGGAAAACAACTAATGCATGACGCCCCTTGCAATAACAAGCAGAAGCACGTGGACCGATAATATAGAGAAAAAACATGATAAAATATCTTCTCCGGAAAGTTCGAAGGTTTTGCAGGATCCATTACGTCTGGGCAGAAAATATCAAAGACCGTCTTCTGACATCAATTAATGTCAAATTGACACGAAAATTGTCCTGAATGGCTTAAGGCATGCTCTGGAAAAATACTGTCAAACAGATCGCACGATGTGTTCGTAGATTTACTAATATATGGCATTTCCCTGAGTAGTAGGGAAAGAGCTTTGAAGGGCCAATGCGCTTCACTGCGCATGCGCAGAAATTATTTTGTGGGCGTGGCTATGTGTGTGCGCATGCGTGAGTTTATGTTAATGAGTTTTATGTTAATGAGGTCATTGGGTGCATTGGGTATATTCAAGATGGCGGCTTGTTTTTTCTAGGTTAGGGGTGGTCGGCTTCAAGATGGCGGCCAATTGCACTTGTTTGACCCTTCATTTGCATATTTTCAAGATGGCGGCCTGTTTTTTCTAGGTTAGGGGTGGTCGGTTTCAAGATGGCGGCCTGTTTTTGTAGGTGCGTACACGTGCACTTGTTTCACCCTTCATTTGCATATTTTCAAGATGGCGGCCTGTTTTTTCTAGGTTAGGGGTGGTCGGCTTCAAGATGGCGGCCAATTGCACTTGTTTGACCCTTCATTTGCATATTTTCAAGATGGCGGCCTGTTTTTTCTAGGTTAGGGGTGGTCGGTTTCAATATGGCGGCCTGTTTTTGTAGGTGCGTACACGTGCACTTGTTTCACCCTTCATTTGCATATTTTCAAGATGGCGGCCTGTTTTTTCTAGGTTAGGGGTGGTCGGATTCAAGATGGCGGCCTGTTTTTGTAGGGCGGTCAATTGCACTTGTTTCGCTCGTCCTCATTTGCATATTTTCAAGATGGCGGCCTTTTTTTTCTAGGTTAGGGGTGGTCGGCTTCAAGATGGCGGCCAATTGCACTTGTTTGACCCTTCATTTGCATATTTTCAAGATGGCGGCCTGTTTTTTCTAGGTTAGGGGTGGTCGGATTCAAGATGGCGGCTTGTTTTTGTAGGTGCGGTCAATTGCACTTGTTTCGGTCTTCATTTGCATATTTTCAAGATGGCGGCCTGTTTTTTCTAGGTTAGGGGTGGTCGGTTTCAAGATGGCGGCCTGTTTTTGTAGGGGGTGGTCAATTGCACTTGTTTCACGGTCCTCATTTGCATATTTTCAAGATGGCGGCCTGTTTTTTGTAGGTTAGGGGTGGTCGGATTCAAGATGGCGGCCTGTTGTCCCCCTGAAAATATGCAAATGAGGTCTCTGGGTTTTTCCCCACTGTTTTCAAGATGGCGGCCTGTTTTTTGTAGGTTAGGGGTGGTTGGTTTCAAGATGGCGGCCTTGTTGTCCCTGAAAATATGCAAATGAGGTCTTTGGGGTCGTTTTCAAGAGGGTGGCTTGTTTGTGTGTGTGTTAGGGGTGGTCGTGTTCAAGATGGCGGCTTGTTTTTTGTGTGTGAGGGGTGGTCGTGTTCAAGATGGCGGCCTGTTATGCCCTGAAAATATGCAAATGAGGTCTTTGGGTTTTTGCCAAAAATGACACCTGTTGGTAGCAGGTGCGTTTCAAAATCGGGGCCAGTGTGAGTGAGTGTAAAATCGGACGGCGTGAGTGCAAGATAGATTGACCCACTGTATAGAGCTGTGTGACCATGGCCCAAGCATTAAAAATTACCTATTATTATTCGATAAATCCCTTTAAATTTTTCATGGAACTCATCAACCAGGAGAAATGTATATTTATATATTTATTTATAATATTTCGGAAGTAATTATGATCAGTTGAATAGAATTGTGCTATTATATTATGTAATTGAGGCGCCTTTGACTTGTGACATAAGGTATTTCGATTTACATTAGAAGTTATCGCATTTTAATAATCAGAACATAACTGCAGATAAACTTCAATGGTTATCTGATTATTAAAAGTACATGCAATCAGTTTTTCAAGCACAAGATTTCATAATATGGTATTCTGTAATTCCATGTTTCATAATTTAAGATGTAATGCGTTATAAAAGCAAAAAAAATCCTAACACTGAAGTCGGAAGTCAGAAGTCGGAAAAAAGTAAAACTCTGAAGAACCCTCTCGGCTTTCGTAGAAATCCGCTTGTCTGATGTATTTTGTTCCCAGGCTTTATTGGTATTGTTCGTATTTGGTAAAAACATTATGTTCCTACGAAGTAGGCTCTCATTTACAAATTGTCCGGTAATGAGTGAGAGGAGTCCATCCGAATCCTTTCGTTGGCAAAATAAGGAGAACCATTGACATTAGAACAAATCGTGTTCATTCAAAATAAAATTCCCGTTATTCATTCGGGCTATTTTATCAAAAATAAATTACCCATTATTCAGGGTTATGTCCCCCGGTTGAAAAAAAATAACAATCCGTTATCGCGCAGACTGTTTATTAATTAATGGGGCAAAAAGAAAAAAAATCCTCTGTTTGATATGTTATGAGATCGGTCGTGACAACAACCTTTTTCATATAGGCCAGGGATTGTTTTTCAATGTAGTTTGATAATAAAAAAGAGTAATGTAGGACATCTGTGTGTTAAATTCATGTGCTATTGAGAAGTTACCTCTCTCGGAAGGAATGGTTTGCTCTGAAAAGAGCATTTGTTATTTTAACGTGTTTTTATTCACGATGGGCGTAAGCCTACTTCCCTGTTGTGCAGCCGCTAACATACTAGCTCACCGGGAAATACCGGTACGGACTTATCCCATCTTCATCATGGATGTCGGTGTCAATGGCATGTCCGTCTACGAACCGGGCAGCCGAGATGGTGGGGGGAGGTTGCTCAAATATAATGAGTGGAGTGTCATCATCTTTGGTCAGGCAGGATGGGTAGATCTTCTAGGGGAAAGGATGGTATTTCCGCTTTCCTCCTGCCGGGTCGTTGTACTGTACGCTGGATGTGGTTGTTGTTCTCTCTATCAGCACTTCCTCGCAGAGCAAATTTTCAAACGTATGCTCGTCTACTGTTGATATTTTCTGGATTAAAAAAAGAGAAAGTCTATCACTGAGTACTCGATACGCGTCTCCTCAAAATTCCAGTTCGTTTCGTTCATGATAACTGTAGAAAAAGTGAAGAAAACAGTGTCTTCGTTGACGGTGAGAAAAGCACATTCCGCTTGAATATTGAGGTCAACACAGAGTTGCGTCCGCCTGTACTCTTCGAGTATTTTTGCAGTGAGGTCGGCTTGAAAAGTACCAGCCGGGTAATCTGTAAATACACGAATACACAGAAATGCATGATGAATGCGCAATAATGAATGCCGCTTGAGAGAAGCCGGCCGGGTATTCTGTGAATAACCCATACAATCGGGTTTGGCTCTCTTACAGCCCTATGGATGGTTCTGATAATTATTAGGACTTGAAATTCTAGTCTAGCCATGCACTAATTTTATTTTTTTATCCTGTTATGAGTCCAGACTATTAATTTATACACTCGGGGAACGTGTAAAAAACATAATGGCCTTGTTAAATGATTTTCCCAGGGTATGCGTATTTTACAATGAAATTAGCCAGAATCGATCTATATAAATTTGTGTCGGGCTAGTAATTTTTGTCATTCTTCATTATGGTATCGTTGGGCAAAGAGCTCGCGTTCTTTCAAGTCACGTCAAAAGTAATTCTTATCGTGTACGAGCATGAATTGCACCTAATCGAGGAGCATCCGATCGAAGTGAAATTATGTTTAACCCTACCAGGGTGGCAGATATTGGCACGTATATTACAGAGCCAAGAACCCGAAGTCGATTTTTGCCTGTCGGCGATGATGTATACCTGCGGCTCATATATAATCGCGTATTCGACGGCATGCGAGATTGTTTATCCGCTTATTTTAATTCTATAGAGATAGCATATGAAGCAAATTCTTATTTCTTGAGAAATAAAATATTAACTTGCGTAGGAGAGCTATGTAAAATATGAGATGTAATTTTGAAGATTTGAAATTGATCTATATTTTACTACATGGCATATAATACATTAGAGAATTAACTGATCTTTGTGCTTGGCTGTATAGTATATTTTTTTCATGTTAAGAGCGTTGGTCAGTGAACCCATGTGGAGCAACTTGAACGTGTTTATCAGAACTGTTAACGCTATATTCCTACTGCTAGCAAGTTACAATTAAATATTCATAAAAGCGCGTGGGCTGTCGGAAAGGAGCATGTCACATGATAATACTGGTATTTCCCTATTTCTTAACGGTGGCATGTAATCGTGATTGGGTAAGTGTTTGATTCGAGTGTTCTGTTTGTTCACAAACAATTTATTTGGCCTGTATGGGTATAGGGGTGATCGGTTTTTTTATGGCTTTTACTATGAGCTATGAGGTTGATCATGTAGAATACGATGGAAAAAAATTTGAAAGTACCGAAAATAATAATAAAAATAAAAAAATCGGCGAGTAGTAGACAAAGGGAAAATTGGGAAGTACTGACCATGCCCCAGAATACTTCATATGCATATCACGGCCTTAAGGCCTATGTAAGATGTAATCTACTTCACAGTTTAGTAGTATAAAAAGCGCAAGTCTTATTGACCTTGTCCCTTCCAAAGAAATAAAATCGGCTCTATTTTACAGGGGTATATACGCAGGTGACGTGGAGGTTGTGACGTCACTTCCGGGTTTTCACTTTCGAACATAGAAGAGTTCCAATTTTTTCCCTTAGACGTCCGTATGTTCATCCTCCAAACCCACAAGAGTTCCAATGTTCAACCGCCGGGGTGTTTTCCCGCCCCAGCGCCCCGCAGCGCGCGCGCGTCATCCCGCGTCATCCCCGGCAGTGCACGCGCGCGCGCGGACGCGGGTCAAAAGGTCAAAGGGTCACCTCCAGGTCAGACGGTACAATGTCCAATGAGACAATGTTGCGGTATCGCTATAGTCAGAGCTTGAGCACAAAAAAAGGGGATTCTAGATGAACCTGGGAAAGATGGGCAGTTCCATTTGGACCAATCAGCGGTCGAGAAAAAGACCCAATCAGCGGTCGAGA